>PVIH01004235.1:107079-144301 GCA_004025045.1 Sigmodon hispidus
ATTGCTACACATATATTTTCTTTGTGTTCAGCTTTCCCTCTGAATTTTTTTTTTCCATCCCTGTATATCCTTATTCAAGGTCTCTTCCCCCTCCCACCACATCTGGTCATTTTTCTTCTCTGCAACTCCCCATCCCCTCCCTGGGCAGGGAGCAGACAGTCCTATGGTCCCACTGACCCAATAATGCTTGGATCAGTCTTCACTCCTGGCCAAATCCAGTTTTGTCCCCCTTCCCTCAAGAGTGAGTCAGGTGTTCCTATAGTTGGATTGTATGATTCATTTTCATCTCTGTCTTAATGCACAGGCATTGAGATCTTTTAGTTTGAGGACATGCCTATTGTTTCTTTAGTTAAACCCTTTCTTTGTTTTTCTAGGGCTGTTAACAGACCATTAACTTGGAACATGTACACTCTTAGTGTTTAAGCCTGCATCCCTGTAACCCAGAGTGGCCTCAAACTATATAACTCAGACTGACCTTGAACTTCTTCTGTTCTTCTTTGATCTGCTGTCTGAGCCACCCACCTGGCTTATGGGTGCTGGAGAATGAGCCCAGACATTGCACATTCTCCCAGCTGAGCTCTCCTTAGACCTGATCTATCTAAATAGAATGTTTGTCTGAAGAGTTCTATGGCCTTACCTAACATTTTATTTATGGTATTTTGTTTTAAATTTTCAAGGGCTCTTCTTTATGTTGGTTTCTGTATATAAGGCTGTAAAGATTTTTCCTAAAACGACCTCTGACCCTTTGTTATCTGTTCATTCATGGGTCACTAGAAAGCAGGAACATGAAGAGTTATGAACACGCCCAAGTTTACAACAGCATTATTCAGAGTTGCCAAAAGGTGGGAGCAGGGGAATGTTCACTGACAACTGAATAGATAAACCAATTGGAAGGATTACCTAGCCTTCACAAGGGAGGCAGTTCTGTCCCGAGAGGTGAGCAGGGAAGAATTGACACTGGTGAAATAAGCCAGGCATCACAGCAACAGGTGACTGCGAGTCTGCTTACACAAGTATCTAGAGTTCTTGCATGCACAGACTTGGAAAATAGAACAGTGATTGCCAAAGGCAGACAAGAGAATAGTGTTCTGTGGCAACAGCATTTAGTTTTGGGAAGATGACAACCTCCCTGACACTCAGTGATGATGGCTGCATAGTGTGAATGTACCAAACTGGACCTGTACACTTCCAAATGGTTTAGTTAGGAAGGTAAGTTGTATCATAAAAAAGTAAGCATTTGTCACTGGTGAGCCTGATGGAAGTTTTCAAGCCTTCTCTGAGAGAAGGTCCTGCACAAGCTCTGAGAAGGCCCTGGGGTTGGGAACACCACTAGACTCCCCCTGTGTGTCTCTGTTTCTTCCCTACCTTGCTGTCTGGCTGAGTCCAAGGGCTTGGAGCAGAGACTGTTTGCTAGTGCCCTCACCAGCTGCTGTTCCCCCATCCTGCTCCTGCTTCTCTGCCCAGTTTCCATCTTCTAAGACTTGTTGCTACCTCTGTGCAGTGGAGAGCAGAGCTGCTGCAAGACCATGGATGGGAGAGATTTGTCCAGACTGCAGCCCTGGGTGGGACAGATAAACCTTCCAGCTACACCTCTGTGTCTCTTGGATTATTTTTTATTTCACTCATGGCTTTTGTTGTTGTTGGTTGTGGTGGTGTGGGTAGGGATTCAAGAAAGAGAAGTGATAACATGTAGCTGTTTCTCTTATTTAGAAGTTTGCGTGGGTATTTTTAATAGCATTTATATAATTATAGACATAATAATCACCTTTATGAACACTTCCTCCTAACGGATCCCAATCCTGTATTATGTCTTTTTGTTATCTGGGTTTTTGTGGCCCACTGAGTTGATTTGCAGTTATTCCTATGGGCACGGGGTCGGGTTATTTACTGGAGCATGAGTACTTTAACAGTGGCTGCTTCACTGAAGAAAATGGCTCCTTCCTCCTTGGCCACCATTTACTACCTATTGCTTCTCAAGGAAGGGGGTAGTACATGCCTTGTTCACATCTGTGCTGAAGTTGACCTGCTCAGTTATGTACCAGCCTAATGCAGGTAGCCATGGCTGAGGTGTGTTCATGAGTTCAATGGCTGTGTCATGCCCAGAAGGCAGCATTTCACAGATGAGGCATTTCTTAAGACAGAAGTCAATAGTAGCAACAATGACAGTGTAAAAGACCAAATTCTAAGTGTCTTACCTTTGTGAATTCTCCAAAGGGGGTTGAAATAGCCCTTCAAAATTATGAAACAAAATTAAAATGTAATCCAGAAATATATGCCATGATAGAGATGTGTGTGTTGTGTGTATATGTGGGGAGTGTCTCTGTGTGCATGTGTGTCTGTTTATGAATGAGTGTGTGATGTGTATGTGTGTGTGTGTGTGTGTGTGTGTGTGTGTGTGTGTGTGTGTGTTGGCATGTGGAAGAATGATTATGGAGGGGCCTGAAAAGAAAAGGCCACATAATATCACAATTCACTGGTAATACTTTTGTAGTGTACTTTTGTAGTGTAGCTCTGTATATGTTATTCAAACAAAGCAATAGATTGTTTTTAAGCCTAATTTATGATGATCATATATTAACAAGTACATCTGTTAAAGGTGAAGTCTGTGAGAAAGAACTCATTTCTGAATGACTTCAAACATTGTGTGGGCTCCGGAGCTGAGGAGAACCACCAGGGAGGGCTAGAGAACAGTTGCATGTATATGAAAGTGGTCATGTAGGGATTTTAAATGCACCCACAATCTGGTGCTTACCCCCTTAGTTGCCATCCTGGGAAGTAATTGTGACTTTAATGCTACCATCTTTTTCCTTTTTTAATTAGGGATTAGATGTGAGAATGCTCGTTGCTCATTGAGGAAATGCAGTGGTGTCTTCTCCAGTTATTCTGCTACACTAAATCCTGTGAGGGGAGAGGCGGGTGTGTGTGGGGGGGTGGGTAACATATACTTGCTGGGCACTTCATTGCCCTTCTGAGCCTTCCAAAGTGTGGGAGATATATTAAACAAAGATCTGTTGGTATTTTACAGTAGTGGGGCTTTCTAAATAGTTGCAATTTACCAGTATTCTTTTATACACTGAGTTGAGAGCAGAAAACCCCTCCAACTAAATAAATGTTTCAAAAACTATGCACAAGGCAGTTTTCTTACTAAATTTAACTTCAGTGATTACCAATTAATTTTTTAAATACCACATAATGTCTTAAATTGGAATATGCCCACACAGAGCAAGCACTCACCTTACATTCACAGTTAATTTCATGCCTTTACTGGAAACAGTATGTAGGACCTAAAATCGTGCTGATGATCAGAAATGTTTAGGATGTGCTTTGCCTAGAGCACACTCTCTGGTCTCTGAGTTCCTTTCTGGGTTATGCAAACTCTTCCTTGGATAGGTGAAGGAGGGAGGAGTAGGCAGATGGTGTAGAGTCCCTTCCTAACAAGTCCTGACAAATCTCCATCATGATAATGAGGCTGTGTTTTGACATTATCTTGATGCAGCTTGGTAACAGGCTGAGTTTTCCAGGTGTCAGGAAGTGCAGCTGGCTACAGGGGTAAGGAAAAAATTGCTAGGTTTCTGGTTAATTTCTATGGTAGTAGGTAGTAAGTCCCCTGAGTTTTTTTTTTTCCTTCCTCTCTCTCTCTCTCTCTCTCTCTCTCTCTCTCTCTCTCTCTCTCTCTCTCTCTCGCTCTCTCTCTCTTGCTCTCTCGCTCTCTCGCTCTCTCTCACTCTGGCTCTCTCGCTTTCTCTTTGGTTTTTCAAGACAGGGTTTCTCTATGAAACATTCCTTGCTGTCCTGGAATTCACTCTGCACATCAGGCTGGCCTCGAACTCACAAAGATTCCACTGTCTCTGCTTCCAAGTGGTGGGATTAAAGGCTTGTGTCTCTAAACCCACTAAATTCTTAGGTGGAAGGACATTGTGCCTCCTGGAGAGTCTAAGAGAAGACCTTGATTTTTAGCAATTCCTCCTCTGCTTGGTGGAATTCATCTCTTACCCTTTGCACTGGTCAGCCTGGAGTGCTGGCCAATAATTCTTCATCAGCAATTCCTGAACCTCGGTAGACAAGCATCCCTCTGGCCCTCACTCAAGAGGAAGAAAGATACATGCAGAGCAAGCAGGACAGCTGACAGGTGTTAGTACTCATGGAACCCTCTTAGTGAGAGCAGATATGTTTGTGCTTGAGTGAGAATATGTATGTATGTCTGAGTATGCATGTCTCTGTATGTGTATCTCTATGTGGGTATGTGTGAGTGTATTGTGTCTCTGTGAGTGTGTGTGTATTTGTGAGTATGAATGTTCATATATGAGTATGTCTGTGTGTGTGTATTTGTCTGTGTATGTGTGTACCTGTGTCTTTCTGTGTGTGTTGAGAAGCTAATGTCCTTTCATGAGCTCAAGACTTAAGCAGCTATGTTCCCTCCATAAAGAGTCCACAGTGGTTGGCTCTGAAGTGCTGTGTGCAGAATCAGGAGCTCTGTTGGTCAGTTAAGATGTGAGTGGTCTGGAGACCTCAGTGTTTTTCCATATGTTCCCTTCTCTGAGCGCTGCTCTCCCAGGTACCTCCTTCCCTGGACTTTCTGGGTCTGTTCCTGCATGACTAAACTTGACTCTTGGCAACACCTAGCTGACATATCACCCACAAGCAGTCATCCCCTCTTGTGGTATTTTTCTGACAGCCATTGCTAGTGACTGCTGAAAGCATGGGTCTATGGACAGAATCCTGCTGCTGTCTGCCAAGTCAGGGTTACAGCTGGATCCCTGGCCTCTGGGGTCAGTCAAAGGGATGGGCAAAGCAGATGAGAGTTCTCCACGGAATGTGCTGTTCACTGCTGGGTGATGAGACCAAGTAAGTGGAGCTATTAAAACTATACATGGCCAAAACAATTAAACCAGAGACCCACAACCCTGAGTTCCTGGAAGCCCAGGAGCTGAGCAGGCTTCAGGGTGGCTGGGTGCTTGGTGGCCTGGCCAACTGGTCAGCTCTGCCATACACTTATGTTGGATAAAATTAGTTTAAATAAGAGGAATATGAACTATTTATTCTTTATCACAGAGTCTTGGGAATTGGGAGAGAGGTATAGTTATCTGTCAGGAATGGGGGGGGGCTCCTCACATTGCCTCACCTTGAACTCCTGATGCCTAGAGTTTGGGGATTGTGGTCAAGGATGACCTTGAACTCCTAATCCTTTTGCCTTGAGCACAGTTTATGCCATGCTGGGGGACTGAACCACAGTTCCCTGCATTGCTGATGAACTTTCTACTGAGTGGGTTGTACCCCCTATAACCCTTCTTCTACAGCCAATTTCAGGGAGTTCAGACCTACAGTGATGAGAGAGTGCAGCACCCTGTGGTTTTCTGCACTCCTGTCTCTTCTCAGCTCCAGCCCACCTACCTGTCCTCCACCTATCTTTTCTCCTCCTCGTCTTTGGTCTTACTGGGATACACTTAGATTGACTCAGCTTACTCATTAGCATTCGGGGTTGGCATGTCTTTGGCTTCAGATCTGTGTTTTCCTTGGCCTGTGCCAAGAAAGTGTCTATTACTCTAGCTGGTTGGTGGTGATGGAGGCACTTCAGCAGAGATGATGATGTGGAGTACAGCAGCCCTCAGAGTGCTGGCCCTGGGCCACAGGCAGCAGTGACCCTGGGGACCTGTCAGAGATGTAAGCTCTTACCACGTCTGTCTCACTGCTTCAGGACAGGAGCTTCAGGGTGACACTCATCTTCAGCTGACAGTGAGGAGGGCAGAAGTTTGAGGGTCATCCAGAATGAGTGTGCAGGATGCCAGACTGATTCCCAGCTTCAGGGATTGGTCCCCAGCCTTTGTAAAGTCTTTTGCAAGCCCTTTCCCAGCTGGACTTGGGGCATACCAGAGACTGTGGACCCAGCATGTAGTAACAGAAAGTGCCTTCTCCAAGATTTACTTCAGCCTCTAGTCCTGAGAACAGTGCCAGGAGAGCTGAAAATCACTGTTGCCCTGTCCTCCTTGGATGGTTACACGATTTCCACGTGAGGCTGCGGAGTCTAAACTACATGACCATTGAACAATTAATAGAAACAGAGAAAGTCATATTTAGACCTGGGGATGTAGCATAGGTGTTACATTGCTTGCCTATATGCATTTGATCACCTACACTGCATAAGCTAGCTACAATGACATCACCTGTAATCATAGCACTCAGGAGGAGGAGGTAGGAAGATCAGGGTTCAAGGTCCTTCTCAACTACATAGCTTCAGAGCCCATCGAGGACACATGAGACCATATCTTAAAACAGAAAGAAATCCAGAATAATAGAAAATTGGGGATGCCAAGATGACTCCTCAGGTAAAGGCATTGACTGCCAAGCCAGATGACTTGAATTCAGTCCCTGGGATCCATGTAGTGGACTCCTGCAGATTGTTCTCTGACCTCTAAACATGTGCCATTACACACACACACACACACACACACACACACACACACACAGAGAGAGAGAGAGAGAGAGAGAGAGAGAGAGAGAGAGAGAGAGAGACTGTAAAAAGGAGGCCAGGCCTATGTCTGGAAGTACTCTCATTCTACCCCCTTCCCCACCAGGCTTAGTAGACAGGGGTTGTTGTTTGTCCTTCTGTATCTTTCCCACATTTGTTTGTGTATTTTCTGAGTCACATCTTCACCTCCGTGTCTCCTTACTACTTACTTCCTAGACCAGTGGCTTTCAAACTTTGTGCTCTCTGTTCAAACACAAACCCAGACCACTTGCAGTGACTCTGAGGGAGTAAGTCTTGATGGAACCCAGGAATCTGCATTCCCAGCAAGCACAGTAGAACATTCAGGCCCTGTGGTGAAATAGAAGGCACACATTCTGATTGGAGCCACATTCGGAGCTCTATGATGTGTGCTTTGTATAATAGAAGATGGTAATGCTTTTTAATCTGAGGAAAGTTTCACCTGTAGAAATTGAATGCTAGCGATGGTGGCAAGAACATTTACCTCTGAGCCATCCTGTCTGAAATCTGCTCATTTTTCTAGAGATCCAACTTTGAGCCATGCTCATTGTTAGTCACCATCAGATGAGGTGTAAGGGAGGGATCCAAAAAGAACCCTTAAGTTCTGCCTTACCGTTCCACTCCCCACCCCCCACCCCCCAAAAATAAGTGTATTCCCATGAGAAACTATTAATTTAAGAGTAATCTACACTGGGGCCAAATTCCTAGTTGTTTTTGTTGTTGTTGTTTTTGTTTTGTTTTTCTAAAAAGGAAGAAGAAGGAGGAGAAAGAAAGGAAGGGAGGGAGGGAGGGAGGAAGGAAGGAATTTGCATTAGAAAAGTCCCCACTGCTTGGTTTGTCTATTTACCTCCCTTTATTCCTATGTTAAATCCTTCCCTGTGTGTTGGAGGCAGACATGCCCCCTGCAGTTTCCAGACACTGTGAGAGGATGGAAAGCCAGGCCTGCCTGCAGAATGAAATCACTCCAAGAAAAGCTTTGAAGTTTGTTTTCTTGTGTCCTTTTTATTTTTATATGCAAGCAGGGTCCTCCATGGTTCCTCTTATCTGTCTGTTTTTAACCAGAAATATTTTGGCCCATGAAAATAGAAAACAGTCTCCAGCTAGAGGAACTCAGGTGCAGAGGTTAAATATTCAACTCTTTGAAGTAAAATGACTTTGTTGTTGTTGTTCAGAGTGTAAGGATAACTCTTTCCCTCTCCCTTTCCCATGGGATGCTGGAAGCGGCTGGACTCCCCTTCTGTCCTCAGCCAACAGTTCCCTGCAAGTCCATAAAGGCAAGTTTTATAAAATACATTCTGAATGGATTCTGCTCTGTGTGTGGCTGCCATTCTTGTCTCATCTCTTGCCTTTCAGGGTTATAAAATTCTTCAGTGTCTCTGATGCATACCATGGGCCACATTCTCAAACGAATGTGTGTGTGCATTGTATGCACACACAATTTTTCAGACATTCTCATCTCACACTCTTCAGATTTTTTTTACCCCCAGTGTCTTTCATAGCAAACTTTTCATATTTTAAAATATTTTTAAAAAAATTATAGGTATATGTGTGTGGTGAGGAATGAGCAGAGGTGTATGGATATGACCGTGTGAATACAGATTTTTTTTTCTGGGAGGTCAGGAAAAAAAATCAGATCTTCTAAAGTTGAAATTACAGGTGGTTGTGAGCTGCCTAACATGGATGCTGGGACCCAACTTGGGTACTCTG
The DNA here is from genome assembly GCA_004025045.1 of Sigmodon hispidus. NCBI lineage: Eukaryota > Metazoa > Chordata > Mammalia > Rodentia > Cricetidae > Sigmodon > Sigmodon hispidus. Next base: position 115,271 of record PVIH01004235.1, read on the forward strand.
CAGGAGGATACAAGCTCTTGACTGCTGGGCCATCTTTCCAGTGCTAAACCTTCTGTATCCTTGTCAAGGCTATCTTTCCAAAATAGATTTAATTATGTCACTTCTCTATTTAAATACTTTACCAACTAGAGAATAAACTGAAAGACCCCAACCTCAAAATTTCCACAAGGCCAATTAGCAGGAAGTCATCCTGTGGACAAAACCTCAGTATATCAGGAAACGGACAGTTGGGAACCATTTGGCCAATTAGCAGGGAGTCATCCTGCGGGCAAAGCCTTAGTATATCAGGAAACCGACAGTTAAGGTTTCTTAAAAAGATAAAGAAGGCCACAGGAGGGTGAAGAGACCGGGAGTGTCTAATCTTAACACAAACCAAACGTTCACAGCACCTCCAGGATCAAAAACTTTACAACCTTGCCCCAAAGTTGAACCTTAGTTGAACCTTGCAAATAATTTATAACATTACCCCTTAGCGGAATTTTATATGTAGTTCAAAGTAGCTAATGAGATATGATGTATGTCTTTATGTTTAAGCTGATGAGACTCTCTCTATAAAATAGAGGGCTGTTCTTTGTATGGCGCACTCAGTTAGCTGAAGCTGCTGAGCGCCCACAGGTGCCTGTGTATTAAAATTACCTTGTGCCATTTACAGCCTGTGATTTCTGTGTGAGTTCTGCTGGAGTCTCTGAGGGTCTTTCAAAACCTCATCTATTTAACAGTCTTTTAGGGCCTCCGCACTGCCCCACCTCTAGCTACCTAACTGATGATACTTCCAGTGCTCTAGGATCTGAATCCTATCCCCACTTGTCCCCCTTTTCTGTAACTGGAGGAAAAGGCATTGATGAGATGGTTTTGGTTTATGACACTGCCTTATTACTCTGTCCATTTCCATTCATCTCTGCTTCCCGGTCTCCTGTAGGCTCTCTAGGTTAAACCACTTAACGGTTCACAATTACATTTCAGCTGCTTTTGAATCCTATTCTTTAGGTCACAGGCAGCAGAATTCACTCTTCCTGGTGGTCATAGAGTTCAGAGATATTTGACATGCACATGTATGAAGTATGAGCACCACCAAAATGGGAGGTGCCAAACAGGGCCATCAATCACTTCTACAGTACAGTGCCTGTCCTGCTACACCCTGTAAATACACTGTGTGCAAAGAATGTAATTTTGTATGGCTGACTCAATACTTAATTCAAACCCCTGTTTGTGGTCAAATCATGTTGGAACCCCACCCCCATCTCCAATGTGATGAGCAGTAGGTTCTTTGATAGGAATTTGGCTCATGAAGATGGAACACTTCTGAAAGGATTGGTATCTTTGAGAGAGAGGGAAAATCACCCAGAAGCCCCTGGCTCTCGACAGTAAGTGAGAAACAAGCAAAAAGGCCATTGTCAGAACCAGAAATAGGCCCTCCCTGACCAGAGCCTTGGCTTTGGCCCCTGGCTCCAGACTTGAGGGATGCCCAATGTTTGCATCCTATTACAATGGCCCCAGCAATCTTTAGCCACTTCTCATTCCATAGTAATCTGAAGATTTAGAGCATCCTTTCTACCTGTATGGCAGCATGAAGCCAGGTGCAGCCTGAGGCTTCCTTGGGTCAACAGATGATTGCATGGTTAATGGAGATTGTTCTGAGATTTGCTTTAATTATGAATTTGAACCTCTCTCATGCTCCTTCCCATCTTTTCCTTACAGTCCTGATTGATAGAAACTAAAGCTCGGCTGCACCTGGCTTCACTTAGAACAGTGGTTCTCAACCTTCCTAATGTTGTGACCCATTAATCCAACTCCTCATGTTGTGGTGACCTCTTCACCATAAAATTATTTCATTGCTACTTCAAAACTGTAATTTTGCTACTATTATGACTCATAATGTAAATATCTGATATGCAGTCCTATGTGAAAGGGTCATTTGACTCCCGGCACCAAAGGGGTGAAACCCACAGATTGAGAACCTCTGATTTAAGAGTTTCCGCAGGTACACTGTGCTATATGCAGCTCTGAGGGTAGGCCATTGGGTCAGTGACAATGGGTAGGACACAACTGATTTGATGCATGCAAAAAGGTTCCATGAGCCACCACTGCAATAAATGTATAGGGGGTATACATGTATGTGGGAGGTTATGCGTTGATCTTCGATGCTTCTTCATTGAAATCCATTCTTGTTACTACCTTGCAAAAGCAACAGATCTGTATGAAGCTGGAAGTGTGAGCCAGTGACCAGAACAAAGTTAGGGTTAGGGTCTCCTACTTTATTTCTTTCTTCTTTTTTAAATAATAAAAATACTTCATTTGTAATTCTCAAATACTTAATAACATTTTTAATTATGAGAATTCAATTATTTAAAATGTAAAATTTCAGACAACTAAAAGTCAATATCTTGGCTTAAGAACAGCTTTATATTGATTTCTATGGTTCTCTTTCCACTCTGCCTTAGGCTACAATCCATCTTCTCCTTTGACCATTTTCTGCCCAGTCATTTTATATTTCAGCAGAATTCTTGCTGTCTTATTTAATGGATTTCTGCAGCTGAAAAAATAACTTCAATAAAAACATAGTAAATTAAATGATGAAACCAAATCATTAACAAAATTCTAAGCTTGTCTTAATTAGACTCCTTATACTGTGTTAGTATGGTTTGAGCATACTCATTAGAAAATGTTCATTCATCTATGGACTCCATGTTTAAATTTATTGAATGCTTTCTGTGCATCAGTTGAAATTACTACAATTTTCTGTTAATAATGTCATAAGAAATTTCTACTAAATTTTCCAGAAAAAGATCATAATTTTATTACTCAGAAAAGGAGAATACTTACAATTCAAACTATTTTGATGAGATGAATGCAATCTTGATTCTACTGTCAAATACAGACAATAAAAGAAATTTATAATCCAATTTTACTTGTGAAGAGGTGCTGATATTAGGTGAAATACTAGCTAGTTGAACATTTGGCTACTAAAGAATAACTCATTTTAGATTAAATTTATGCATTGAAGTTTCAGTCTCCTACTTTCAAATCTTAACCACACTCTGTGTAACAGGTGCTAGTTACAAAATCTATGTCCGCTGTCTCTCCTTCTACTGAGTGTGTGTTCATGTAGGGAGAGGAATTGAAGAGCCTACTTAAAATAATTACAATGATAATATTAGTTGATAGTAGTATAAATTGATTGTTTTTGCAGGCACATTTTTCAATTCAGGTGTTATCCCAAAGCAATAGATAATCTTCATTGTCAACTTGATGAGTCTTTGAATCACATTGGACAAGACTGATTCTCTCTCTCTTCGTCTCCATTAATTGCTCTTCATCCAATTGTGGGGCTTTGTGAGACTTCCCCATCAGCGATGGCACATTAGCTACTGATATCATGGTGTAGGTCTTGTTTTGGAGACCATGAAGATTTCATGGTTGCAGATCCTTCTCATTGACACCATATTAGAGCAGATATCCTGGTCCTCTGACTCTTAGAATCTCCAGCCTTCCTCTTGGGTGATGGTCCCTGAGCCGTAGATGTAAGGTTGTGTTACAGATGTATGAAATGAAAATGGGAAGTCTCTAGTCAGTTGTTCTCTGCATTTTGACTAGTTGTGGATTTTTATGATGATTTCCATCTGCAGCAAAACGAAGTTTCCTTGATGAGGGGTCAGCGCTATGCTTCTCTGTGGGAATAAGGCTAGATATTTATTCCAGAATCCTCCATGTTGAAGTAGTAAGCTTCTCTCAACTGCCTAGTTTAGCTAAAATGTCCTCTGTTGTCACATTTGGAACATTGTGTACAAATATCAAAAACACTTTAAAAGCAGAGAGGCTGAGGGAGTGGTAAATGTCTTCAAAGCAAGGCTGTGTTCTGGACTCGGAGCAATAGGCCAAGCACTTTGGCAGAGGTTCAGGTATTGTAGTAATGAACATGGGCTGAGGGAATGCTGTTAACTCATTCTTTCCACTTAAGTGTTTAAAAATATAAACAGACTTTGATGTTAAAGAAGAAAGTGTGTGTACATAGAAAATAAGTACTGTAATTATTTCTTCTTGGGCTTCATAACATCTCAACATAAGAAATGGCTTTGCTCCCTGCTATTATTTTGCAAGGAAAATGAGTATTAAATGTCAATTTAGATTTGGGGAAATAAATGAAAGTTCAAATCGTTTTTTCCAGATAAAGCCTTTTTCTCCAGTGGGGTTTTTTCTCTCTCTCTAATAGAAATAAACAAATATCCCATTACCTTTTATTGGTGTCTTTTTTATCTCAGTGTAGTTGCAGAGTGTATATCTGGATCATTCTGGAAACTCTTTTGATTGATGATAGCAACAAAGACTTAAAGAATACTGAAAAGAAAGGTAAATTCATTTCCTGCTTCTGCTTCCTACAACTTAATGGATAGCCAGGTTCTTTGTGAAACCCTTGAAAGGGTTAGCCACTGTGTTCCCTGTGGTCCTGGGCTCTCTCCTGCAGATTCTACAGGCTAATGCACAGCTAATGCTGAAGGCCTTCTTAGACACACACTTGCTCTCCTAGCTGAGGACTGAGACTCAGGCAGCAGGAGAGCTCACTTGCTCCTGAGTCATAAATGATTTGTCCATATGTTGATTTAGTAGAATGCCTCCTTTTCACATCATCGCATTAAATAAATAATCTTAAAAATTAGCATGAGAGTTGGCATCAATCATGTGATTTTATGTGTGAATTGATTATCCACATTCCTACTACCAGATTCCATAAATGAACTCTTTGACAGTATGAGGGGACGGAGGTCAATATTGAGTGTTTTCTCCACTAGCTTTCCACCTTATGTTTTGAGACAGAGTCTCTCATTGAACCTTGAACTCACTGATTCATCTAGGCTGACTCATGAGCAAGCTCTGCTGAGGCTCCTGCCTCTGCATTCCAGAGCTGGAGTTACAGACCTACACCAACATACCTGGCTTTTCCATGAGTGCTGAGGAGCCACTCAGGTCCTATGCAACAAGCAGTCTACTGACTGGGCCATCTCCCCACCCCTTTTCAGCATTTAAAGGGGAGAGCAGTGACACAGGAATGGAGATTTTGAAGAGGAAAAGGGAGAGCAGGCCTGAAGAGGGCCAGCCATAAGTGTTTGGCTCAGCCAGATGCTGATATGCTTCCAAGGTAGGAGAAAGAAGTGCTGAGAGAACAATGTAAACCTCTAGACATTTGTTTGAAGAATGAAGAATTAAATATTTTCCTAGGTAACAAGTCTTCCTTGTGTGAAATCTCTTCATGCTCCAGGATAACATCTTTCAAAGAAATTTGCTTTGCCTTAGATTTATTTTTATGTGTATGTGTGTGTTTTCTTGCATGTATATATGTGCATCATGTATGTGCCTGATGCCCATGGAGGTCAGAAGAAGGTGGAAGGTCTCCTGGAACTGAGGCTGGGTCTCCGAGCCATTTCTCCAGCCCCTTGGGATGGCAGCCTTTCTTCTTTCCTTCACATCCTTGGGCAGAAGCAAAGCTCCAGCCCTTACCCCATCAGTCCTTTCCTATTTGCTGTGCTGCTCAAGCCTAGTCCTCTAAGCATTTACCAGCCAGAAAGCTGTTCTGTGCTTCTGTGTCTAAGTTTACTGGGCTCGTGGTAGAAGCAAGACTGATTAAATCATTGACCAGGTCATTGAGTTCAACCCTTCTGTTCCCTGAAGGCCAGACAGCTGTGAGAATTAAACCCCTAACCATGAAGTTGTCCCAACTGGTGGCCAGTTTTCATCCTGAAGCCAAGGAGGGGCTGTCTCTGAGTCACCTCATTAGCATAACGAAGATGCTCTTATCCACAAAACAATCAGGGTTCTGATGTCCCACATCAGAAATCTGGCACAAAACTTACATAGCATCAAAGCCTTATGGGGGGGGGGCTTTCCAAACCATTTTTTTAATTGCTTTTAGATGTGAGTAACTGTGTTCCTAATTACAAATGTGATGTGTGTTTATTCTAGAAAATTTGGAGAATATAAGATGTCACAAAGGGAAATAAAAATTGTATGTAATCTTACTACTCAAATAGCCAATATTAACATTCCACTGTTTTCTTTGCTCTATCAATGGTATGTGGTACATTTATGTACCATGTACTGTTTAAAACAAAAATTAGAATCAAACTCTGGGTTATATTTTTTTTCTTTTGCCAGAATACAAAATATCTCACATCTTTCATAATTTTTAATTTTTAAAAAAGTGTATTTGTGGAGAGGCCAGAGGATGGCTTTTTGAAGAGTTGGTTCTCTCTCTCCACCTTGTTTTAAGGCAGTCCCTCTTCTTTTTGTCACTGTGCCATACCCTCCAGGCAGCTGGCCTGTCTCCACCCCACCCCATCTCCCTGGAGGAGCACTAAGTTCAAAATGTGTCACACCACCTTTTTACATGAGTTCCAAGGCTTGAACTCAGACCCACAAAAGCATTCCATGCCAAATCCTTTCACTCATTAAACCATCACCCTCACATACATTTTTCATTTTTTTTAAAAAAACTTTATTTATTTGCCTTGGTGTTTGCCTGGAACTGGAACTACAGACAGTTGTTAGCTGCCATGTGGGTGCTGGGAATCGAACCCGGGTCCTCTGGAAGAGCAGATGGTGCTCTTAACTGCTGAGCCATCTCTCCAGCCCCCATTTTTCATTTTTTTAATCAGCATTTTTAATAGATAATTGGGAATTCGTGCTTTAAAGCAATAGACTTGTTTTTAGAACAGATTTGGCTTCAGAGCAAAGTACAGAATGTTCCCATTTATGTCCTGTCGCTTTGTAGGCTCAGACTCACCCACAACCTGCATCTACACAAAAGCGGTGTGTTGCTTACAGCAGATGAGCCTGTACCAACAGAGCTGCTTACCACAGTACTCGGTTTATACCAAGGCTGGCTCTTTGTCTTGTACATCCGTGAGTTTGGACAGACATACATGTCCCCATGCCAGCATCACAGTATAGTCTCACTGCCTTGGAAATGCTTTTTGCTCTGTGTTCCCCCAACTCTTGGTAACCACCCATCCATTTTCTTTTTCCATAGTTTGCCTTCCAGAATGTTGTATAGTTGGGGCCATACAGTATTTTTTAGATCAACCTATATTTCTTAGTAATTTACTTGTTTGTGGATGATAGCTGATTTCTTTGTTTGTGGCTTTTTGAGACAGGGTCTCATGTAGCCTAGTCTGGACCAGAGTGAAAGACCCTTAAGGACCCCAGCCCCAAGAACCGGCACAGAGATCAATTAACGAGAGGTTTTTAATACTCACACAGGCGCCTGCGGGCGATCAGCAGCTTCAGCTAACTGAGCGCGCCCACACAAAGAACAGCCCCCTTTTATAAGGAAAAAGGGGGTCTCATTGTCTACTTTGATCTACATACAAAGTTCTGCTAAGGGGTAATGCTGAAAATCATATACAAGGTTGAGCTATGGGGCAAGGTTGTAAAGGTTTTGATCCTGGAGGTGCTGTGAACATCTGGTTTGTGTTAAGATTAGACACTCCCGGTCTCTTCACCCTCCCGTGGCCTTTCTTATCTTTTTAAAGGGCTCCTAACTGCCGGTTTCTTGATTTACTGAAGCTTGCCTGCAATATGACTTCCTGCTAATTGGCCAAATGTCCTTCAGCTAGGCTTGCCCTCATGGTGACCTCTTGCTAGCTGGCCTTGCGGAAAATTTGCTCTGTTTTGGGTTTGTGGTCTTTCACAGAGCTCACTATGAAGTAGAGGCTGGCCCTAATGCCTGACCTTTCTGCCTCCACATCTCTTGCTTTTCTTTCTTTCTTCCTTCCTTCCTTTCTCTCTCTCTCTCTCTCTCTCTCTCTCTCTCTCTCTCTCTCTCTCTCTCTCCTTCCTTCTTTCTTTCTTTTTCTTTTTCTTTTTTGAGACTGGGTTTCATTGTGTAGTTCTGGCTGTTCTGGAACTCCCTATGTAGACCAGGAGGCCTTAAACTCATAGGGATCCACCTGCCTCACAAGTGCTGGAATTAAAGGCATGCTCCTGCCTCCACTTGTTGGGTTAATGTCCAAACTTCTGTGTGAGCATCAAGAGCAGGGCTGCTGGCCGGTGAGAAGCTACCATTAGTTAACTATCCATCAATCAAGATCAAGATCATTTTTATTTTTAATAGCTACCTGATGTTTCATTGTAAATTTACATGAGTTTTACTATTTTCAAATTTTTCATTCTTCCTTTTAAATCTTTATACATCTTTCTCATTGTTTCTTTAGAATAAAGTCCCTCATATTAGAATTGCTAAATTAAATAAAGGAGTCACTATATTGTGGTAAACATCACCAGCTGTTTTTTCCCAAGGCCTTCATGTTAATCTGTGGCCAAGCTGTCAGTTGTGGCTGTGACCCCTGTTTCCAGGCTCCTGGGAATACTGGACATTAATGTCCCCTTTCTAGTGTGCTTAAACAAAGAACCAGAGAGTTTATTCCTTCACAGACTTGGAGGCCAGTGTGACATCCAGATGTCAGTAGGGCAGGCTCCCTCTGCAGGCTGTAGAGAAGAAAGCCCCCCCAAACCCCTCTCCGTGGCCTCTTAGCCTCTAGAAGGTACAGACAGTTCTTGGCTTTTGACTAGATGACTCTCCTGCTCCTTCCTCCTATAAAGGCATGGTCTTTGGGTGTAAAATACACTTTAATCTAGTATGACCTCACCTTAATTCGAGATAATTTCTGTTCTCCACAGGAGTACGTTCTGGACTACCTCCTTGTACTGAAGGGTAAATAGCTAAAGCAAAGAGCCTTAGGGGAGTTGAGAAACTCCTGACAAAAAAGGTCAGCATATCAGTAAGAACATCCTTAGCCCCGACAGCAGGAAACAGATCCACAAATGAGACTTTCCACCCCCACCTACACCCCCAAAATTCCCTTGTCTGCCCTGTAAACTCTAGTCCACTGCACTTTCGACACAGTCTCTACTCTGGAGGAGAAGCTGCTGCTGGTCACTGTTCTACTCTACACCCCCGAGCAATCCAGATCCCACAGTTCAACACCCTCTGCCACTGCCATGCTCTGGGAACAATATATTTGAGTTCCAGAACATTCAGGGCTATGGAGAGAAACCCTGTCTCAAAAAAATAAAATAAACAACTAAACAAAAAAGAAAGAAAAAAAAGGGAAATTGGTTCTCACTATAAAGTTTAGCAAGCTCCACATTTTAATTCCTTATTGCTCATTTGAGAGAACCACATGTTCACTCACAGGAATAGGAAGTGTTGGTCATACCCAACTCACCAGTATTGACACTTACACTTTGAAACCATTAAGTGATATAAGGGTAACTATCGTAACTAGTAGGGAATGATTTCAACACACTCAGAACAGCATAGAGATTGGCACTTAAAAATTATTTATTTCTGGACTCTTACATTGAATATTTCTGAGCACTGTTGACTGTGATTGAAAGTACATGGGAGGGGTCTGTGAGTAGGAGTGTGATTATTGTCTCAACCACAAGACCCTCTTTGTAAATAGTCAGTGCAGAGGTTCCAGGTAGACACAAGCTTAAGGGGATACTAGTCAACCTCCCACAATCACCTTGAAGCTTTTTTCTAACCAGATAGGGAAAGCATCTGGATTTTCTTTCTCAATTTCAATAATTAAAAGAGACACTAAAATCCTCTGTAGAGCAATCCCCACATGTTTCTGATCCATGCCTTGTTTATACCTCTCACCTGATTTTCCTCCAAATGGATTGTTTAGCTCAGGAAACCATTGCACTTTTATTTCTTTGCTGAAGAGGTGTGGATTTAATGTTCTCTCCCTCACATATACTGCAAATGCCTCATGAGCAGGTCCCTGTTGGCTCCTTCCTAAAATCATCTTGCAAAGCTGACCATTTCTCACTACCTTCTTGGCAGTGGCCATCTTCCAAGCCCTACTGGTTCATGTATAAATCTTTTTCCCCAAACACTGACAGACTATTGGGGGGGGCGTGTCTCCCATCACACTGTTTTTAAAAAGTGCAGAGAAAAGAGAGGATTTAGAAGATCTTGCACACTGTCTACATCCTCGGTTTGTAGGACATGAGGGAGGTGATGTCTGGGTAGGCTGGAAAGGTGGCAACAGGACCCTTGTTCCTTAAACACCATTGTGCAATTTTGAACATGAGCATAAGTGTGAAATGAGAGTCTAGGGAGGCACAGGCCAATGTGAGATGGCAATGGGCACTGAAAAATGTGGGGCAGCTGAGGACTCAGTTAATGATGCAGCAGCAGTACTTGGCACCACAGGTGCACGAGGGCTTGTTGCCTCTGCCAGTGCTCATAGTCTCAGTGGCCAGGCCACCCTTTTCAAATGTAAATCTAGTTCTCTCACTTCAGCTCAGCATCATTCTTTGGGATGTAGGACAGAATCCAGAGTCCTAACTGTAGCCTGTATGTCTTTTAGTCTTTTAACCTCCTTTCCTGCTGCTCCTCCCTTTTAACTCCTGAGCTGGGCCTTTTGAAGTCCATTCCTACAGAATCAGGCTGAGTTGTTTTAGGCTTCAGATTTGGGTCCAAGGGGTCAGAGAACTGGACTCTTCTGCTTCCCTGCACATTTTGCTTGAGTGAGACATTTTTGTCTTCTATCTTTATTGGGATTTTTTTTTGAAAGTTAATTTTTTTCTAAGAAGAATTTCTTATTGCTTTGATCTACTTAGATTGCTGTTTTTCATTTCAAGTTTACTTCAACTTCTTCAAAAGAAGGATAAATGACTTGAGAAGGCATAGGAGAATATTTCTTTGATTTTTTTTTTTAAAGAATTCTGAAACAGTACAATTGAACATTGGCTGGCATCTCAATAAATGAAATTTTAACTTTAAACCACTGTTTTTTCAAGCTACAAGAGTATCCTTGTAGATAAATATCATGTGTTATGATAAGTACATGGATCTTCGCATGTTATTATAAGTACATGGGCCATGTAAAAGGATGATAGTATATTTGTGACCTGATTTGTGCCTTTCAAAAACTGTTCATTTTAAGCTTTATGCAGCACTTCGGAAATATGACATATGAAGTATTTGGGCTCCCCACCCTCTGAGCCAAAGGCTACTGAGCAGCTGGAGAAAGACGTGAGAAGCCCCAAGAGGGCCCAGTTGACATGTATAATGAACAGCCTGGCTTTGTTTCCAGAGACAATGCTTGTCTTTGGTCAAGTAGATCCCCAACGTGGCCTGTCAGATAGAAAGGTAGAAAGGAAAATTTCCTTCAGAAAAACAAAAACAAACAAGGGGGTGGGGAGCATGAAGGAAGAAAGAAGGATGCATGCCAGGGCTTAGTGGTGACCTTTCCTCAGGTTGGTCCTCAATACTACAAAGAAAAAAAGAGGAAGAAGAATTCTGTTCTATCAGGACTGGTTCATAACAACAAAGTAACAAGTACTATCAGTAGAGAATGATTTTCTACTTTCTGATCATTTTTATGTTTCTAAACGGAGGAGGAGTCTCACTCATGCTGTCAATCTGAGTCAAGGGTTTCCTTTCCAAATACATCCTGTTGTGATGGGGAGGCAGAGAACTTGCCCAGTGTGTGCAAGGTCATAGACATCATTCCACAACCCCAGCTCCATGGGGGATGGAGAGAGAAAGAGAGAATTATCAATTAGTTGCCTCATCAGCTAGATTTATTTTATCTTTAGTTTGTAATGATTTTTCCTCTGTAGTTTGAACAAAATATCAATTAATTACACTAAGTGTAACCTACATTTAAATGAACAGTAAGGGAGTACAGGGTAAAGCTGTTAAAAAAAAAAAAAAGTTAGTTTTTATAATTGTGTTTCTGTTAGTAGATGTTACTTTTGATTTTATTCTGTTTTGCTTTAATATACATTTTATGTAGCTCAGGCTAGCCTTAGAGTCATTGTGTAACCAAGGGTGACCTTAACTCCTGATTTTTCTGCCCCCACCTCCTAAGTGCTAGGTCACAGTTACATGGCCCCACGCCTTGGTTTTTGAAAGGTTTTTAAAATTGTCATGTGTTTCCTCCTCCAAAGCTCTGCCTCTTAAAGATTCTGTAACCTCCCAAACAGTGCCACAAACTGGGGACCAAGAATGTAACTCTCTGAGCCTATTCAGGACATTGCTGCTCAAACCACTGCAGAAACTACGAGGAGAGTTATAGGTTAGTGCTACATGTATGATGAGCACCATGAAAAGATCTAGATCATGCCAGAGTATGATACACATATGTTGGCAACTGAGTAATATGATTGAAGGGGCAAGCTGTTTCCAGCGAACTTGTCTTCAAAATGTAGCATACTCTCCAGAGTCGGTAGGAAGTATGGTGCAGTAAAGACATAAATAAGGCTGTACCTAAGATATGGAAGCTGCTATGTTGCTGGGTGGTAGGTAGAAGAGTTTTGAGGAACCTTGATGGAAAAATCTTGTATTAATCAAAGTGCTAAGCCTCAGCTTGGTTTGCCTAAGTGTGGATAGTAAAATGTATAATGAAAAGAAAGCAGTGATTTACATTATTTTATTATTTGATGTATGTGGGTGTTTTACTGGCATGTATGTATTTGTAGGTGCACTGTATGTATGCCTAGTGCCTATGGAGGCTGGAAGAGGGCCTTTGGAACTGGAGTTATAGATATGAGCTGCCATGTGGTTGCTGAGAACTGAATCCAGGTCCTATGGAAGAGCAGCCAATGCTCTTAACCTCTGAGCCATCTCTCCAGCCCTGAAACCAATGAATTAGACAGAAATTTTAATGGAGAGAAACAGTTCTTAGGTTTCCAGACAATTCTCAGGGTGTATTAAGAGGTGAACTCCAGGCTAGAGAGATGGCTCAGAGGTTAAGAGAACTGACTATTTTTCCAGAGGTCCTGAGTTCAATTTCCAGCTCACAACCATCTATAATGAGGTCTGGTGCCCTCTTCTGTATACTCTATACATAATAAATAAATATTTTTTTTAAAAAAAAAAAAGGTAGGCAGCTGATAATGAGTGAGTGCTTCCCATCAGTATAGTGGGAAAAAGACCTGAACATATTCTGGAGTACCTGAGAGACTGCCACTCCCATCACAGGCCCAGGACACAGGTGCCTTGGTGACAGAACAACCTGAAAAAGGCACAGCACTGTTGGCAGGACCTTGGTTCTATGCACTGTGTTATGTGACCCCTTAAAGCTTCATTGCCTCGACGTGTGGTACTGGCTGCCATTCTGGAAGGCATTTGGTCAACCTCAGCAGCATCTGAGCCATGACATCTTCCAGGGCACACAGAACACAAGAACCATGGTGATGTTGCTCCCCACCTACATTTGAAAGTGTGAAATAACCAGGAGCTTGTGCAGAGGACCCAGACAAGAGACTCTTCTGCCCCCAGGACAGGGAACTGCAGAATTTCCTGCTACCCCAGGTCTGTGGAGTTACTTCTGTGCATCCTGCATATTTTCTCATTGTTCTTTGCCTCTTGGGCACAAAAACAGCATACGCCCTCAAGTGACTTCATTTCTGTTCATCTGCCCCAGACACAAGGTTAATGAAATCATCAGTAAAATTGTGACATGAACAAATGATATTTCATTTTTACTCTTTGCTTTCTATAAAACTTGCTACCTATTGTGTAACTATTGCTTCATTGATCTGCTTAATACGAGAGTGACCATTGGGGGTGATAAAGGGTGTGACAGATAAACTCCTTCTCTGCAGGTGAGCAGTGGATCTTTTAGCTCTCATTATTCCTAGAGTGCATGCTACAAGAGGGGAAGAATAGAGAAATCAATAGCATTCAGAGAGTTGTTTTTAAAATGCTTCTTGGTTTACATTTTTACTGCTAAGACAAAGGGCATTGCTTTGATTTCAGTCTCAGAGTCTGAGTCAAGGGGACTGCAGAGACTCGGTCTGTTCATCTTGAGGGTGTTTCTGTGATGTCACCAGCTATTGTCTTCATCTAAAAGACCACCCAGCTTGTACCCATGAGAATATTTCAACCCAGAGAGATTTCCTGTGAAAGGAGTGGCAGCAAGGGTAGTGGTGGTGAGGGGGGTGGTGTTTGAACTCCAGGCTTCTAACGTCTGCCATTCCTAGAGCCCCACAAAGGATGACAGGAAATGATGTTGTCTCTTAGAAGATAGAATGGAGCTTACTGTTTAACAGTTTCCTCTCAGAGCCTTACATCTTGAAGGAAAATTTGTTAAGACAGGGTAGAAATGGAAAGTGAAATAACAAGATATGTAGGGCATTCTTTGTATACAGAGGTTAAAAAACAGGATGTTAGTTTTAGGGCGGTGGTTTGCAACCTTCCTAATGCTGTGGTCCTTGAATGCTGTGGTGACCCCAACCACAAGATTATTTTTGTTGCTACTTCATAATTGTAATTTTGCTACTGTTATGAATTGCAGTGTGTTTTCTGTGGTAAATATCTGTGGTCTTACATACTTGTGAAAGGGTCACTTAACCTGGACCCGCCAAGGGGTCATGACCCACAGGTTGAGAACTACTGTTTTAGGGGTAGTCAAAACACTCTGTCCTTGCAGGAAGTAAACGACTGAAACTAGCTTCAGGAAGTCCCTGAAACTAACTGGATTCACTAGGCCTCTCCCTCCCTGAGAGTATGTAATCAATGAAGAGATCTGACAGTCACTCTCAGGCTTGCTGAGCTGCTTGGAAAAGGCTGAGAGAGAAAGAGCAGCATGGAACAAATTAGCCAAGAAGCTGGAGGCTGAATTGCCTAGAAAAGGCTTAAACCAGGAGAGTTAGCAGGAAGGGACACCCTGCAACCTGCTAAGCTGCCTGACATGTGCAGCTTTTATGAGCTGTCACCTATACTGGGAAGGGCTTTGTTAGTGCAACTGTCTGTAAATCTTTTCTGCTCCTGCAGTAACCCAATAAAATGCAAGGGTTCACCAGTCTGGGCTTTGGTAGTATCTGTGCTTTGGTCTGTCATAGGCTCCCCATCCAATGAGTGGATGTTTGCTCACATCTCCCTGGGAACAATCACTCAACACAGGCAGAACTTGATTTGGGTACCAATGGCCTCTTGATCTCCTTTTGTCTCCCTGGGTGTTTGCTGGGACACACATTGATTGAGCTTATGGGTAAGACTTTCATGTAGCTACACTGGAATTTGTAGGGATTTCCCTGGCAAAATTCTCTTTATGAATAGCTTTACAGTCCCATGCAGCACCGATTTCCTGGGAGTCTGCTAGTGTAAGAGGGAATGTGAGAGTATTAACTGTCACCATTAGCGGTTGTGCAGAGCCTTCCTGTTGCATTGAGATTGAAAGACCCTTCGAGACCTCAGCCCCAAGAACTGACAGAGAAATCACTGGCTGTAATTAACAAGAGGTTTAATACAAAGGCGCCTGTGGGCGATCAGCAGCTTCAGCTAACTGAGCACGTCGCTCACAAAGAACAGCCCCCTTTTTTACCAAGAGAGAGGGTGTCATCAGCTTAAACATAAAGGCATACATCTCATTAGCTACTTTGAACTACATGCAAAGTTCCGCTAAGGGGTAATGTTGAAAATCATTTACAAGGTTCAGCTATGGGGCAAGGTTGTAAAGTTTTTGATCCTGGGGATGCTGTGAACATCTGGTTTGGGTTAAGATTAGGCCCTCCCAGTCTCTTCACCCTCCTGTGACCTTCCTTATCTTTTTTTCAAAGGGCCTTAACTGCTGGTTTCTTGATTTACTGAAGCTTTGCCTGCAATATGACTTCCTGCTAATTGGCCAATTGGCTCCTAACTGCTGGTTTCTTGATTTACTGAAGCTTTGCCCACAAGATGACTTCCTGCTAATTGGCCAAATGGCCTTGTGGAAAATTTGCACACTGGTTTGATTTGAGGTTGGGGTCTTTCAGAGATCTCTGAAGAACAAAAGGGCCTCACTGTTTTCCAACATGTTCTATAGGGAGCATGCTGTAGGTTAGTTACTCTGTGCATGACCTAACAGTCGTCTAACAATCTGCCCTTGGACTCTGTTAGCTTTGATGCTGTATTTGCCATTTGGTAGTTTCCAAGTCCATCACCTTTTCTCTTTTCTGAAAACTAAGTAAACAGTCTCTCACTTCCATTTTCCAGCTGTTCACATCAGCCCCATGGGAAGCCACATCAACAGTGCCCCAGTGGAAATAGGTGTGGCTTTTCATTTTGATGGACATGATCTCTGTGAGTGCTCACATTGTATCCACTGCATTTGCATCCCCAGCCTTTGTTGACCTTTCCATTGGCATGGTGGACTCCAGTGGCCCCTCTGGTCCACTATAGACTTTCTGTTTTTTCTCAGTGAAGTATGCTACTGAGGATCTGAAGTGGGTCTGAATGGAAGAGGCAGAAGAAGAAAGAGAAAGAGGGTAGAAGAATGAGGATTGTCTCTCCCAGGTGAGACTGAAGGAAAAGCACCATATCTGCTAACCTTTCCTTCCTGGAAAGATATAAAGATGATTAGGGAATGCCTTGGAGCACTGGGTCTCTGCTGTGGCTTCAGTTGAGCATCCCAGTGCCAGCCCATAGAGAGGGAGAGGCCAGGACCTGCTGCTGTTTTCAGGTTTCTGTGCTTTGTCTCACTCATTATCTGGGATGATCCAGGGGAAATCAGGGTATGCCTCTGGAATCCATAATCTCAGAAATGAAAGAATTTCAGAACGAATTCAAATGGAAACACACGGGGCAATTTTGACTAGAGTTCACAAGAAGCATCACAAGGCAGGCCTGTAAAACAGCTGTAAAACCTCAGTTGCTGCCCAGAGAAGGAGGTTGGAGAAAAGAAGAAGAGTGACAGCATTTAAGATGATATTGGAGAGGTGGGTGTCAAACATGTGGCAGACAAGCAGCCACATATCAGAGAGGAAGGGACGCTTCTGGGAAAGATGAAGTAAGCTGAAGTGTTGGTGGGAAAGCCCAATGTGTTAAGGAAAGCTTAAAGAAGTGGAAGAAAAGGAGCAGGGACACTTTCCCCGAATGATTTAGAAAAGTGGACAGATTCATAATCCTACATGTGATCCATGACTTCTTCCCTAGAAGCAAGATTCTGGGAAGGAAAAGTACAGTTGCTTCCTAACTGTTCTTGACAAACTATTCTACCTGTTTTTGAGCGTGTTATAAACCTTCCTAGAGTTGCTCATTTAAGCCACAGTGACTGAACCAGCCCAATGGGAATGTTAGGTCTCCACTCAGGCCAGACATCTTATTCTCTTGATTGACAGTTTTTACTTAGCTGTAAGAGAGTCTAGGAAGCAGGTGAATGGCAAAGAGCAATGACTGTGAGGAGCTGATGTCCTGCCAAAGGACTGTGACTGATTATTGATTTGTTTCTACTCATTGGATTTCTTTCAAACATTAAAAAAAGGAGAGAATTTTTGCTTTTTTATGTGTATGGGTAGCTTGTTTTTGGGTTTTTTTTTCTTTTTTTGCATGTGTGTATGCATGTGTACTGTATACATGGTTGATATTCAGGGAAGCCAGAGAGGGCACTGAATCTCCTGGAACTGTAGTTCTGGATGTTTACAAACCACCATGAGGGTACTGGGAATTAAAAGTGGGTCCTTTGCAAGAGCTGTCATTGCTCCAGTCCCAAATTTTCTCCAAACACTTAAAATGCATTTAATTTTTAGGCATTTACTTAAATGAGTATTTTAAAATACTCATTTAGCCAGGCTGTGGTGATTCATACCTTTAATCCCAACACTAAAGAAGCAGAGGTAGGTAGAGCTCTGTGAGTTTCAAGCCAGCCTGGTCTACAAAGTGAGTTTCAGAACAACCAGAGCTGTTGTTACACAAGCTAAGAAAAATAAAAAACAAAACCATTTCATTTACATTTGTGTGGTGTGTGTGTGTGTGTGTGTGTGTGTGTGTGTGTGTGTGTGTGTGTGTGTGTGAGATGTTGTACATGCGTATAAGTGTATGGATGGGTGTGCCTGTGCCTATGCATGGGGAGGCAGTATGCCAGGTGTCTATCACTTTCCACCTTATTGCCTAGAGAAAGTGTCTCATGCAACCTGGATGGGTTGTGGTTTTGCTTTTGTTTTTCTTCTTGTTTGTTTAGGTTTCCCAGCTCCTAACTCTTGTGGTCAGCCCCTCTCTCCCTATATCTGCATAGCAAGCATATCTTTGCCCAACATTTTATATAAATGCTAGGGATTCAAACTCAGTCCTTATTGCAGAGCACATGTTTTTACTAAGCTGTTTCCCCAGCCCTGTGACAGGTTCTCTGGATATCACTAAACCTTAAATAGCAATCCTTTAGATGATCTCATGCTTAGCACTAAAGCAGTGCATATTGTGGGTTCCATTTTGATGCCTGCCATCCTCTCTATGTGAGTTAACCTACTGCAGGAGCAGATTGCAGCTCCGGTCTTGGCAGCTGGCATCTTTGGCCTTCTGCTGAACACATTTTCCGGGCATTCAAAGCCTGTAGCACCGGATTAGATCCAGCTACCCTGTTGCCTCACTGAGCTCTGCTCTCCCATTATCTCTCTTGGAGTTTTAGCCCACTCTATAGTTTCTGCTGGTGACATGGCATTGCAGCCTGAATTCCTCTCATGCCTCTGCCACGTGCTGCTGTCATTCTGATGACTAGGGTGAAACAAATGTGAGAACCATGGTGTGGTGTTGGGAGATGCTGAACCAGAGCCTGGGCAGAAAGAGAATGTGGTTTTAGGGAGTGTAGTAAAGGCAGAAACAGGGTAATATTTCAATCCGTGTGCTTGTATGTTGCTCATCCATTTTAATAACTATTGTTTTGTACTTAAATTGCTACCTCATGGTTATAAATATGAGGACTCTTTAATGTGTATGCAGCTTCATTAGGATGGGGGGGAAATGGAAACATTGGGGTGTTCTGGGAATTCATTTTAATTGTACACTTTGAAATGATTATTAGTACTGATAGCAGATGTGAAGCAACTGTTTCCCGAGATTGAGGAAATAAACATTGGAGGTACAGTTCAAACTCTCCGATGAATGTTGTTTAAGTTGGAAGGAAAAGAGAAAAATACATAAATCAAACTTTAAATAATAAATCGGAAGAGAAAAGGGCTGAAAAGGCAGCACTCAGTGCAGGAGCTTAAGGCCTGACAGAGCCAAGAAATGGCTCCTCTTGGGGTGGGGGGTGAAGGTGGTCTGCATCCAGTCTTTTTCCTTAGTCATAAGGATAGTAATCTCTTTGTACTACTATATAAGATGAAGGGGCTATTGCTGTGTAAGTTTCAGTGGCCAGTTTGTTTTTGTGCTACCCTGGCATTATCTTATATCTGGTAGATCTTTTCCCTTGTGATCAAAGCTGGAGACAGATTTTATACATTGTTGATGGGGGAAGAGAAATCCTGGCAGTAACAAGCCCTGTGGAGTGAGGCTATAAGAACCTTTACACTTTGATTTGTTGAATAAATTCTAGGCCTTGAAGAAAAAAATAATAAAACAATATGGTGTAGGAGCCTCTCAGAGTTGGGAGGCACCCATCAAAGTTTTTACATTCTGTGTCTGGAACTGGTCAGGGTCCTGTAAATAGTGATAGGTGTGGCCAAAGCTTATTAAAAAAGGATAAAAAGGGCTTCTGAGCATGCAAGTCTGCTAGTGAGCTGAGCTGAGCAGACAGACAGACAGACAGAAAGTCCAGGGGGCATCCTCTTAGATTCTAGCTCCTTGTGCCCTGGAAAGGCATTTGCCCGAGGTACAGATGGTTCATGACAGAAGTAGAGATCAATTATTAATAAACAGACTGGGGATGGGAGTGGGTGAATGTGTTGGGAAAAGCATATTCTCAGAAGCTCTGGGCCGTGAGTCTCGGGACTCTTGAATGTCATTTGGGTAGAACCCTCTCCTCCACATTGGTATATTGCTGGCTTTTTGTTCAGTGTAGCCCAGACAGGGAAGGGCCTTCCAGCTTTTCTCTGCTAATTGTCTTCTTTGATTTGTTAATCTTGATGGCCTTCTCTACCATCTCTGTTCTCCTTCTTGCCACAATTCTACCCTGACAGCTGTGGGCTTAAATGTTTTTGAGGGAAGCAGACTGGTCAGACAGTATTATAAAACTCCTTCCATGCCAATGAGGGGCATGGTTCCTGCCTCAGAAGAATCATGAGACTCTCTCAATACATTATTGGTTGGAGAGGTTTTTTGATTTCCTATAGTCATCATTGGCCTGATTCCTACCCTCATAAAGACTTCAACTTGAATTGTCATTTATCCTGGAAGATGCAAAAAATACGAGGCCTAGAAATTTAATTCCCCGGACCCACACCGTGGAAGGGGAGAACTTAATGTCGTAAGATGTTTTCTGACCTCCCCATCATGCCATGGCACATACACTCCTCTCCAACCAATACAAATAAATCAATATGAAAAATTATGTTTTAGATAGAAGATCCAAGCAAGAGTTAGTAATGAATGCCCTACCAACAAAAGAGCAGTGCTGCTCTCAGGGGGCTATCCTTGTGTAGCTCGATCTGTAAAATGATCTCCTGGACTATGAGAAAACAAACTGCTGGCTCTTTGTTGAAAATGTGGCAAAATACACAGGGGCAGATTTAAAAAGGAATACAGTAGTGGAAAATATTGAGGGGAAAATGGCTATAGGGTAAAGTATAGCTTAAGATCTGTCACCACTGACAGATGTGCAGACAAGAGACCTAATTTTGAATTGTAGTTGGTGGCTATGATTATCCTATCTGGTATGTCTGTATATGGGTCAGTGGTCCCGCTCATCAGGCTAAGTCATCATCTCTTTGTCTTTGTTTTTTAGGGTTTTTTGTTTTGTTTTGTTTAGTTTTTAGATTTATTTATTTTATGTGTATGCGTGTTTTACCTACATGTGTGTATACATGCCTAGTGCCAGAAGAGTCAGCAGAGGGAACTAGATCCCTGGAGCTGGAGTTATGAATGGCTGTGAGCTGCGACCATGTGGATGCTGGGAATTGAACCCGAGTCCTTAGAAGAGCAGCGGGTGCTCTTAACTGCTGAGCCATCTCTCTAGCCCCACACAAGCCTTTGTAAAGTCTTATCTAGAATCATCTGTTCTCTTGTTACCAATCATTTTAGTTCTTAGCTGTATCTGTCCTCCTCGGTATTTAAGACTATGCAGGTGACTCAAATCAACCACTTTTCTTTTCTATAGTTGAAGGCAGCTGAGTCTTTTAGGGTTACTCCAAGGGATGTAGAAGGAGCCCTTCCCTCCATCACTGTGCCATCCCCTGAAATGGATGTGTCTGCTGACCATGCAGCTTTCTTCAGGAGCATTGGGGATATTTTATGCCATGTTGACCCTTCTGTTTGTAGAGTGTGTATTGATTAGAAGAAAGCCTTTGGAATGTCCATTGACTCTTTGATCAAAAGGTCATGTAGGTGACTTACTAGAGGTATAGGACACTTTCAGGAGTGCCCATTGTTCTCTGGGACCAGGATGACCTAGAGCAAGGTCAAAATGGCTGCCTTGTCAGTCTTTATATTCTTACTGTTTTAAGCTACCAAGTATGATTATTGAACTCCTAGAAGGCTGGTTACAGAAGTACCAAAATACACATTGGGCTTAAAATTTATCTGTTAATAATACTTAAAGCTTGGCAGAGGTTTTTAAATAAATCTAGTTGGGTTTTTAAGATTCCCAACTAGAAACACAGTAGAATCTATAAGCAGTTTTTTTTTTTTAAGATTTACTTTGTATTTTTATTTCTGTGTATCTGTGTTCATCTGTGTTTATGTGTATGTATGTGTAGGGACATGAGGAGGCCAGAAGAGAGTGTCTGATCAGATAGTTGTGACCTGCCCAACATGGTCCTGGGAACTGAACTCAGTTCTGAAAGAATACCAAGTGTTCTTAACCATTGAACCATCTCTCTTGGCCCTATAAGTAATATTTTGATAAAACATAAAATTGTTACACTTTAAGGAAGGTTTTACAAACATATACTATTTTAACTTTTATAGACTTTTTGTGACATTAACTTTTGACTTTATTTTAATCCCTATTTTTATTCTGCAACAGTCTTTTACCTTAGTTGAAAATCTCTATATAAATCCATCTAAAGCATTTTCCTTTTTCTCTAACTTTTCTATCAGATTATTATATTTTTATATATATAACTTTTCTTTTTTAAAAATTTGTTTTCCAAAACAGAGTATCTCTGTGTAACAGCCTTGGCTTTCGTGGAACTTACTCTGTAGACCAGGCTGGCCTCCAACTCAGAGATCTGCCTGCCTCTGCCTCCTGAGTGCTGGGATCAAAGACAAGAGCCACCACCACCTGGCTTCCTTCACATTGTGAACAGTTTTAGTTTATATGACTTGTATGCCATTTGCCACCATGAAAACATTAAAAACACAAAACACTGACAGCTTACATTTTCAAAGTACATAAGAATATATTATTTTTAATTATCAAACATTTTCTGATAACTTTTATCAGTTTTTTGTTTGTGCTAGTTATGTTTGGTTCTATCCTAGGTCTCTAGACCATCCAGCCTCTGGGTCCTGGCCCTTCAGGCAGTGTCACAGGTGGGCTCCCTCTTTTGGCACAGATCTGAGAGTGGACCAGTCATTGGTTGGGCATTCCCAAACTTTTATCAGTTTTAAATTAAGCTATTAATCAGATCATTATTTTTTTCATTACATTAAACAGTCCTTTATCCAAAATCTGTCATTTTGAATGAAGAAGTATCATGACCCTGTATAGATCATTCACTTCTCCCTCCTTTATGAATCATTTGTACATCATGGCTGTTTTTCTCACATACTCTGCTTGTTGTTGTGCAAGCCCACTACCAACTGACCTAAATCCTCAGCACAACCTATAAGTTTAGTTTTATAATCAAAATAAAAAGAGAAGCTTAAGTTTTGTAAGTGATAGTGTTTGTTGTTCTGTTCCTTTCGAGTTTTTTTATTATTGCTTAGCTAAGACGCTTCTTTTCCAGAAATATTTTATTTATTTTTTTAATATTTATTTATTTACTATGTTTACAGAAGAAGGTACCAGATGTTATCATAGATGGTTGTGAGCCACAATGTGGTTGCTGGGAATTGAACTTAGGTCCTCCAGAAAAGCAGTCATCACTCTTAACCTATGAGCCCCCAAGAAATATTTTAAATATCTTTAAATATTTTTCTATCTTGACAAAAAAATGTTCCTTGTGAAAAATCTTAAAATCATACATAAGTGCTTTTAGTACATGGACCTGGGTGACAGGCCCTGATTTTGTTTTTAATTTTGAGTTGTTGCCCAATTGGTGTCTGCCTTTGTGTTTGGTCATATTTGGTTGAATTTTGATGCCTTCTTTGTTGTATATAAGTGCTATATATAAGTGGGTCACAGATTCTAACCACATCTCAGCCTGCTAGTCTTTTTTTTTTTTTTTTCTTTGGTGCCCAGTGCTTCGGTGTAATTAGTATCAACATAGGTATAGGTATCTTGATTTCACCCACTTCTGTTTTTGTGTGAGATGTAGTGTCACTGTAATCCACATTGGCCTTGAATTCTTGATGGTCCTGCTTCAACCTCCAAAGTCTAAAATTGTAGACATGTGCTATGATTCCTGGTTTACCATGTCAAAAATTACATATCAGATGGCTTCCTGTTCATACTTAAGGACTAAATCATCTAAAAAAAAATACTACTTTTCTTTTTAATTTTTACATTTTGTTCTCTTGTCTTCTGTCTTTTAATAGCAGACTAAATTTCCTAAAAATAACTTACCTTTTATACTTAAAGACATTTTTAATTATGTAATCTAAACTCATCCTTAACTGGCCATCCTGAAATCACAGGTATGTCACCTGGCCTGATTTTTATTTTTTTTATTTTTTTTAAAGACTAGGTCTCACATAGCTCAGGCTAAGTCTTGAACATGCCAAGTAGCCAGGAACGGTCTTGAATTTTTATTACTCCTGCTTTGTCTCCCCAGTGCTAGAATTACAAGTATGGGTCATCACAACAAGTTTTGTTGTGTTGTTTAAAAAGATTTTAATTTTTTAGTCAAGTGTATATGTGTGGTGGAACTCATAGAGGCTAGAAGGTGTCAGATCCCCTACAGCTGCAGATGCAGGAGTATGTGAGCTGCCTGACAGGGGTACTCATAACCCAGCTCCCTGCATGCTTGGTGTATGCTCTTGAAGCTGAGCCAAGTCTCCAGCTTCTACAACCGGTTCTATGTGGTGGTGGTGGTGGTGCAGGCAGGTGGAGCCAAGGACTTTATGCATGCTAGGCAATCCCTGCCAGCAGAACTGTGTGTCCAGACATTAAAATAATTTTTTGTTATGTTTACTTCATTTGTGTGTGCGTGCAAACTTGCTCGCTCATGAGGGAGAGAATATTTGTATGCAGAGGTCAGAGGACTACTTTTAGGATGATCCTTCTCCTATGTGGGTTGTGGGAATTAAGGCTTGGCAGCAGGCACCTTTATCCACTGAGTCATTTCACCAGCCCTAAAATATATTTTTTTTTTTTAATTACAAAGTAACAATCTAAGGACTGGGGAAGATTGATGGCTTTTAAAGGAAATACCAATTTTATGCAGTGAGTGTGGCAACATTAGCAGCGAGCCTGGGTATGACACGGCTCCTGTGCTGTTGGTATTGATGTTTATGCAGCACACACAGTGTTCTAAATTGGCATCTGATCCAGCCTTCTTCTGTTGGCACAGCAGGCAGGGCACCGCCTGCATTACAGATGAAGGGGCTCAAATCCGAAGCTGTTTGATGTAACTCTTCCCCTGCTGTTGTGTTTGCAGACCTGTGGATTTTCACTCTCTGCCCTTGTCTTCCCATGCCTTCTTTTCTTTTTTGGAGCTCTGAGCTGTAGGTCTCAGCCTGCAGTGTTTCTCAATACTGCAGATGGCACCACATGATCCCATTTTTTTTTTTTTTTTTTTTTTTTTTTTATTAGTCTACGGCAAAATGAACTTAAGGGAAAAGCAAAACACCTTTTCTTTACAGTCTGGATTTGGTATGTGCAGAGGACTCCTATTGGTTCAATTGGGGCCTTCCATCATTTGTCTAAAGTGCTGTTTTTATTCAAATGTTTTTAGACAGCAACCTAAAAGGCCTCTCTAGTTTACCTCCATTTCCCTTTCTCCATCATTTAATGTACTGGTGCTGATGCAAAGCAGAAGGGACAGATTGTTCACTAGGCTTTTATTTGTTTCTTAAAGCTTACAGACACAGGATGGTTATCTGCTGACTGTCCTGGTGCCTGGTATGGTTTCTAGCTATGCTTATGACTGGCACATGAGGACAGGAAGCCTGGGAGCAGCGCTGCACAACGGGAAGCCTCAGCCACCGCCTCAGAAGGGCTGCTTGTTTTCCTTTCCTGTCCCAGATAGTAACTCAACCACTTACTATCTTGGGAGAGAGCAGTTACTGACCAAAGCTCATGAACCTCACAGACATCTGAGAGAAAGGGGTAAGGGGTGTCCTTCAACAGGAAACTATCTCTCTGCATTCTAATTTTTCAGAAAAGGATAACCATTTAAAAGGAACCTGTATCACTTAGTCATGTCCCCAACCCAAAGTCTCCTTGTTAACAGTTAGTGAGATTTGTTTGGGGGAAGAACTCTGAATACTGGATTCATTTTACAAACTTTGAAAAGTTTCCTAATTCTGAAGGTGTTTGATTTGCTAATAATACTATAGGAGCATGCCACAGCGTGGTGACTTTCTACTGAGCACAGAAGCCTATGACATAGCAAGTTACATATAAAAATGTATGATTCCTTCACAAGCTCAAGCTATAAATATTTAATTAATAAAAATATATCCCAAAACTCCAGAATGTTTATAAAATTCATACCAAATTGGATTGGCAGTTCCTTTTTACCACTAGAGTTTTCTTCATTTTGTTTTAAACACAAATAGGCAGTCTCCTGATAAGTAAAGCCAGAATTAGAAAAGGAGACTCTTACTTAAAACACATTTTCTTCTTTTTCATTTGGCCATGCTGCAATGAAAAGGAGGAAGCAACCTCACACTATTTCCCTGCTAAATCAAGGTGACATCTGTGTGAGGCCTGCTCATAGATTCTGTGAGTTTGTTTCTCAGTCACTGAGCTAAAGCCAGGACGGTCTCTCTCTGAGTCCGGGTGAGCTCTTTGCATTTCCTACATTTCTGAGAATTTTATACAAGGTTCTCAGGCTTTTCCCTGAGATCCTCAATTGCAAACTTAGGAAACTAACCCAACTGTAAGGAAGTAAGTTCCAAGGCAGGCTTTGCTTGTAGATAGATAAATCTTTAATTAAAAATAAAATCTCTCTACAGTAGCTGAACAGAGCAGACAGGTTTTCCTAGGGCATTGGATAACATGGAATGAATCAGAAGTCTCTTAGCATGGGCAGCTCGATAAGGATCCATTGGGGTCAATGATGGCTCTATCCACTAATCCCAACAACTTGGGAGCTGAGGTAGGAGGATTGCTGTGAGTACCTGAATATCAGTAGCTATGGAGTGAGACCAGTCTTTAAACAAACAGAACCACCAATGTACTAAGTAAACTGCAATAAAACTACAGATCTTTTTGTATAAGGAACAAATATCCTGAATGCCTGGGGCATTTTTCTTTTTATGAAATAGGTCATTTCTTTTTTAAAAAAAAATATTTATTTTTTATTTTATGTGAATTGGTGTTTTGCCTGCACGGGGCATTTTTCTTTTTATGAAATAGGTCATTTCTTTTTTAGAAAAAATATTTATTTTTATTTTATGTGAATTGGTGTTTTGCCTGCTCGCATAACTGTGTAAGGGTGTGTAAGGGTGTGAGATCTTGGAATTACAGACAGTTGTTAGCTGCCTTGTGTATGCTGGGACTCATGTCCTCCTGAAGAACAATCAGTGCTCTTAACCACTGAGCCATCTCTCCAGCTCCGAAATAGGTCATTTCTTCAAACCACTCTTCTTAAAGAGTCCCTTCTGTTGGAGCGAGTCCTAGAAGTAGCTGGAACAAATGGACGGTGGGGGAGTACCAATGGCATTGGAGCAAAGAAGCCATCACAGGGCTTAAAAGGCCAATAAAAGCTTTATTGAAGATCCTATAATGTGCCTCATCTTCTTAATTTAGGAAGTGAGGGGTGATTTCTCGAGGCACAGGTGGACATAGTTGCTCTCTGTTGTGCCCCAAACATTTAATCCAACCACCTCTATCAATTAGAAATTTTTTATTTATCTCAAGTGACAAATTGAATTTTGATCCTGTCCCCTCTTGCTTGTGCTGTTTTTGCCTCCTGGTCATCTCATGGCCCATTTTCTACAATCTTTTGAATGATGTGTTTGTTTAGTCATCTAGGATGGAAGTCAGAATCATTTTTAGGAAAGTTATTAATGCTGAAATGAAACGGAAGCTGTTGGTTCATACCATGTACAATGAGGGCAGTAGAATAATTTCACATTTAATGTCTGCTCTGAGGTGGCATTGAGTCTATGGGCACCTCTTCCCTCATCTCCAAAGCACAAACACCACCAAAAAGAATATGGTAGAAATACTGACATGTCATTGTTGTTGGAAGTAACTCCACATGGAGGCTCATTGGACTTCCTGGGGGGAATTTAGAGATGGATGAATGGGCATGGATGGCAAAGGAAGTGGTGATATCACTGAATATCCCGCCCATTAATTCATTCATTCAAAATTGTCTTTGAAGCTCTCCCAAGGTTGGATGGTAGAAGGTGTTAACAAAAATAAAATTTTCAATATTTTTACATCAGCCTAGCAAGCTGAGTTCAATAATCACCAAATCGATGAAATATAAACACTGACTATTGATATGGGACTTTATGTTTGCAAAGCCACCCCCCTGAATGCCTTGCTGTCCTTAACATAGAAAATATTTCAGCAACAACAAATACACAGTATTAGGAAACAGACTGCTGCTGAAACTTCATTGTTGTATTGTTTAGAAGTAGGTTTGACAATCATTTTCCCCAGTATCTGAAAAATACTGATAAATATCTGTAAAGCTCCTGAACAGTATTAATCTGTTCAGTGGACCAATTCTGAGTCCTTTGGGAGCAGAGAATAAAAACATTATTTGCATAGTTTTGTTGTTTGTGTGTGAGGTTCTGGGGATTGAGCCAGAACCTCATCCATGTAACTGAGACATATCCTAAGCCTGTGGGTAAAACTTTAATCGACATTATATTATCTCTTCCAGTTAATATTATCCAAGATTAACAGACTAGCAACTAGACATAAAGAGTAAGTTAAACCGTGAGACTGATAGGATCTGAACTAGGGAAGTGAGGTTGAGTTTGTCTTATCTTGTCCTTGTCTCCAAAGGATGTAATTAACTAACAGTGGAAATTCTAAGCAGAGTCCAAGGTCAGCCGACACCTACACCATGGGAGAACATGTTGGCAAAGCTACATATGTGATGAGGTTAGCTTCCTATGTCCAAAGAACCCCTGTAATTTCTATAATCAACCCAAGAGCAAAAAAGTGTTAAGTCCCCTTGTAGCTAAGGCTGCAGGTTAGAAGAGGTTACCCTCCTACCGCCTGTGAATCCACATCTGATCCTCAGCATCGCAACAAAAGAAAGAAGAGTTTCAAAAAATATAAACAACCAGGTTAAGTCCCAGCAAAAGACCTAACATTTCCCCCCAAGAAGTTGTTTGAGGACCAAAAGGCAGATGAATGATGTACTCAGCACCATTATCGGAACCTGCATGCTTCAGATCAATCCCACAGGGACATACAACCATGTGCCTGTCAGGATGGACTGACAGGTGTTTTAAGATGATGGACGTTAGTCTGGGCAGTTGTGACATACACTTTTAATTCCAGCACTCAGGAGGAGCAGGCAGGCAGATCTCTGAGTTTGAGGACAGGCTCCAAAGCTACAGAGAAACCCTGTTTGAAAAACAACCCCTCCCATCCTCCTACCCCCCCCAAAAGGATTATGGACATTAGTGAAAAAGTCTTTTGGGATTCCAAACACTAGGAAATCGCTTCAGAAAATTAAAGTGCTGCCCCATGATCCAGCAACCTTACCACTGGAGATATAATTAAGAGAATTGTTTTCAGTATCTTTTTTTTTTTTTGCGGGGTGGAGGGTATGTGTGTGTGTGTGTGTGTGTGTGTGTGTGCGCGTGCGTGCGTGCGTGCGTGCGTGCGTGCGTGCGTGCGTGCGTGCGTGCGTGCGTGTGTGTGT
>PVIH01004236.1:9369-144303 GCA_004025045.1 Sigmodon hispidus
TGGAACCCATCAGGGCTGGTGTGTAAGCACTGGATGCTCTGTTTGATATCGTGGAACCCATCAGGGCTGGTGTGTAAGCACTGGATGCTCTGTTTGATATCGTGGAACCCATCAGGGCTGGTGTGTAAGCACTGGATGCTCTGTTTGATATCGTGGAACCCATCAGGGCTGGTGTGTAAGCACTGGATGCTCTGTTTGATATCGAATAGCTGGCTGAGGAAAGAGGAGGCTGAGGCTGACAAGAGGCTGGCAAGTCCCTCACATTCGTTCCAAAGGCCTCTTCTCACACAGCAGATTCCATTGTGTGACAACAGCTTCATTAAGGCCTTGTGTTTTAGATTCACAGGGTAGTCAGGGTGCCTCTAGCTACTTCCCTTAAAATATGCATTTCTTATCAGATGAATGCCAAGGTTTTTCACCTCAGGTGTCCTGAGTCAGATCAGAGGCACCTCAGTGACAGGTGGAATCATCCCCAGGGCTCTCTTGGGTCACAGTGTAAGCTGCCTGAACCACCTCCACCTCATGTCATAGGTGGTCCAGGGAGACAGCTGGGCTGCACAGCTGTCTGCTCCACTTGTAGCTAAGGCTGGGTGGGTAGGAAAGTCCTTGCTGTCACAGCCCAGGGCTGTGCAAGTCTCCACTGAGTCTGAGGAGCCTGGGATGCTGCTCACTCCCAATGGCCATGACGTCTCCAGGGATGTAGCTGGGAGGCCAGCATGGGCAGAAAGGTGCAAAGACAAGCTTGGATATATGAAGGCCCCAGAAGTGAGGTGGCTGCTTTGGAGTCTAGCAGAAAGTGATGGTACTCTTTGCAGAGACTGTGGGATCTTTAAGAAGTAGAAACTATTTGCTGTCTGCTATATACAGATTTTTTTTTCCTTCTTTATTTTGTACTTATCAAAAAAAAACAGTGAAAAGAATTGCTATATACAGATTTAAACAGATCATTAGTGAGGGACTTTGAAGGTTATATTCAGGCCTGTGTGTTTCTCTCCCTCCCCCTCCTCCCCTTCCCCCCTCTTCCTCTTCCCTTCCCCCCTCCCTTCTTCACCTCTTCCCCCTCCTCTCTGGTCCACTGTTATATGAACAATGTCCACCAAATACTGGTGAACTGAGCTGCTCCTCCATGATGGACTGAAACCCTCCGCAACAGTGAGGTCCAAACCCTCCTTCTCCTTTGTGTCCACCAGGTGCTGTGGTCCCAGGGCTGTAAGTGGTTGTCCCTGAGAACTAGGAGCAGGGATGAAGGAAGTGGGTGCCATGGGAACGAACAAGCAGAGTCCGGTGGAGGCAACATAGCCAAGAACATGGATGGTCCAGACCTGGGGCCTCACGCTCTGGTTATGGGATGCCACTGTGGCATTTCCATCAGCAGAGTGACAGAAGCCAATGTCTTCCCTCCACTCCCCTCCACTAGCACAGGGAGGAGGAAGGGCGGGGGCGGAGGCTGCGGTGTGGAGACAGGTCAGGCAATCCCAGACGCTCGGGCGCATGCTTATGGATCTCTCTCCAGCACGAACGGCACAGAACAGTTAGAGTAAATGGAAAACTGTTAAGAGGCAGGGATCAGAGTGTTGGACGTGTCACAGGAAGTGGGAACAGTGAAGCCACTCAGCCTGGCAGTAGGTCATGGCCTCCCCTGAAAGGACACTGGAAGATTCAGGAGACAGAAATTTCCAAGATGGCCACCGGGAGCCCTGCCCGTGTGGTCCTTGTTTACCCTGTCATTTTTGGTTTCCCTTCCCGTGGCTGTGATAAATCCCCTGACTTAAGGGACAGCGGGCTTATTTGTCCTACCGTTCCAGGCTGCAGTCTGTCCCCCAGGGAAGCCAAAGCAGCAGGAACTTGAAGCCATGGTAACATCCTCTCCACAGTGGACAACGGACAGCCATGGGGTGATGATTGATGCCTTGTGCTGTGTTCAGCTCCCTCCCCTTTTTATGCAGCCCATGGTCTAGCCCGTGTGGTGCTACCCACATCCATCAAACAACCCAATTAAGAAAATCCCTCACAGGCACATTTGCAGGCCAACCCAATCCAGACAACTCCTCATAAAGGCCCTCCAACCACGCAGGAGGGTTGGTTAACAAAGTATCTCCATAGTCACACTCGCGCTCCTCCCAACAAGAATGGGAAGGAGTTTTTCTCCTGACTTCGCCCCCTGGCATCAGCCACACCTGAGCCTGAGACCAGCAGCACCATAAGTGAGATGTGACTGTTGTTCTTTAAAGCCCCTGTGGGTGGGGCTCCATCCCCTACGATCTACACCTGGGGCAGAGGAAGAAAAATGCTAAAGAGAGAATTCCTGAGTCCAGCGTGGGCGTCTGAGTATGAATGGCCTCTTGAAGGCTGAATATATAGTATGGAGATAAGAGAGTTTGGGGTAGAGCAAGCCATGTGGGAGCCAGAAGCCTGTGGCATGGGAAGCGAAGGGGGAAGGGGGTTATCTGGGAAACCCCAATTTTGTGGAAAGTGGGATTCACCATTCCGCTGTCAGCTCGTTCCTAGTGAAGAACACTGCAGAGGACAGACGGACCCAGCCTGCCATCTGGACGGGACAAGGCAGACAAGGGGCAGGCAGCCAGGATGCCACAGGGCGATGACAGATGGTAGTGAGTGCAGTGCAGCAAGGGTGGCAAGAGACCAGCAGGGTGTGGGAAAGTGGCACCATGGCCTGCTCTAGCCAGGCGGTCCACGATCCCTCCCCAGGGAGCTTGGGAGCCAAGATCAGAACGTCAGAAACGAGCCAGACAGCTAGCAAGCATTCTAAACATGGACCACAGCATCTCTGTAAGAACAGCCTGAGTCTGTCTCAGAGAACAGAGACCAGGGTGGCTGTGGATGAAGCAGCAAGAGCCGGGGATGGGAAAGGTGCAACACCCACATGTCGGCTTCAAGCACCTGGTCAAAGGATCGGGGTTTGTTTTACAAGACAGGGTTTCTCTGTGTAACCACCATGGAAGGTCTGGAACTCACTCTGTAGACCAGGCTGGCCTCAAACTCAGAGATACATCTGTCTCTGCCTCCCAAGTGCTGAGATTAAAGGTGTGTGCCACCACCATCTGGCCCAGGGTTTTGTTAGAGTGTGAGAGGAAGGCCCAGGGATCATCAGGGAAGCGACAGTCATTCAGCATTTAGGCCACTACAGAGAATGGACTCCAGGAACAAGGGGAGAAGATAAAGGATATCATGCATCAAAGCCATGAGGAAGTGATGTGGCATGACCCTGGTGCCCCCCTGGATGTGGACCACAGACTGGCAAATGAAGACATGATCTACTGGCTCTTGTACCAGGTCTTGCAGACTGTGTGGCCTGAGAACAGGCAGAATCTGAAGATGCAGATCAGGGCCTTGTCTCCAGGGTCAGTGTGAGGACCTTGAACAATGATGGCTAAATACTAGGGCAAGGGACCTTGTGGAGCTCATGGAAGGTGTCTGCAACCAAGGTGTTCCCTAGAGCCTAGTAGGAAGATCAGTACAGAACTGGTTACAGATTGCTTACAGGTGACATTCCATGACATACAGCCAGGGGAGGAACAGGGGGGAAGAGAACCAATCACAGACTGAAGGCAGAGGAAGGCTCCAGAACCTGCCAGCAGATCCCTGAAGATGCTCAGCAAGGCAGAAGTTCCTCTACTCTCCATCTCTTTTTCCAGCTGCTGAGACTCTTCATAGCAGCTGGTTCCCACCGAGGAGTCGTGTGGTGAGAATCAGCTTGAGTCACAGCAATTCCTTGGCCCACTGGGTGTCACAGGGGACCCTCTTTGCAATGCATGCTTGCGTCCTGAGATCTCGCCTCAGACCTTTTGTGTATGTTTTAATTGCTTTCCAAGAAGCCCCAAATTGGCGCTCAGAACTGTGATTTAAAGGCAGTGGGTAGAATTAACTGGAGACCATGTGGAAGTATTTCAGAGCAGCTTTTCCATTTCACAAGCCCGATGCAGCGTCTCAGACTAGAAATGAAAGCCAGACCCAAGTCTCCTCAAGTGCTGCCGGGAGAACCCACCGATGTCATCTTCCTGGTGGGCAGCTGGACAAGCTTCCCATTGTTGGTTTAGGAACTGGAAAATTACAGCAGACTGCCACTCTCTACCATGACAGCAAGCAAGATGAGTTAAAGATATGTATAGCTTCAAACCAAGCCAAGACCTAGAGACAACAGAAACCAAATCTCACAAAGGACAAGCTGTTCCACAACAGCCCAGAGAGACAGCGCCTTCTCTCTGTCGACACAGTATAGACAGGATGAGAATAAAACAACCCCATAATCAGTAGCCACGTGTAGTGGTGGACAAACAATAATCCGAGGCCTTGGTCAACTGCATGTAAGGAGCAGCCGAGTAGGTTACAGAGTTATATGATAGCACCCTAGCATATTAGGACTCCCACAGCCAAGGCGGCCATTCTCCAAAGGCTGGCTGCAAGGTGAAGAGGCAAAACAAATCTCTATGGAACACATGGAGTCTCTGCCCACGGTATATCAGGGGCCTGCTTCAGGTTCAAGGCAAGGCAACTGTGGTGGTTTGAAAGAAAATGGCCCCCATAGGGAGGTGCACTATAAGGAAGGTTAGCTTTGTAGGAGTGGGTGTGGTCTTGTTGGAGGAAATGTGTCACTGTGAGGGTGGGCTTTGAAGTCTAATATATGCTCAAGCCACACCCAGTGTGTCTCAGACCACTTCCTGCTGTCTGCAAGTCAAGATGTAGGACTCTCAGCTCCTCCTCCAGTGCCTTGTCTGCCTGCATGCTGCCTTGCTTCCTGCCAGGATGATAATGGACTAAACCTCCGAATTATAGGCGAGCTACCACGATAAATGTTTTCCTTTATAAGAGGTGCCATGGTCATGGTGTATCATCACAGCAGTAGAAGCCTACAACAGCAGGGAGTCAATGGACATCCCTCCACATACAGAAGCCATGCAGGAGATGGCTGCTGGAGACCCAGCTGGCAGCTCATGGGCCGGGCTTAGTAGCAGACTACATGAAATGAAAGAATCAGCAAGTGTAAAGTTGAAATGCAAAGATAAAAAACTTTTCACTTATTATTTTCATCTGTAGTGCGCGCGCGTGTGTGTGTGTGTGTGTGTGTGTGTGTGTGTGTGTGTGTGTGTCCTGTACACAGTGCCTGAAAAGGCCCAAAGAAGGCATCAGATTCCCGAGAGCTGGAGCAGCAGGCCATTATGAGTTACTTGATGTGAGTGCTGGAAGGAGAACTGGGATCCTCTGCAAGAGCAGCCAGAGCTCTTAATGACCGAGCCATTGTTCCAGCCCCAGATAAAACCACTGTTGAAAAGAAAAAGGGTACATCGTGGCTATTGTACTTATTTGATGCCATCTGCTTGTACAAGTTACACAGCTACATCTCCAAATCCATGTGCACTCAAGGACAATAGAGTGCTGAGCTGCTTGCTGATGGTGCCCACTGGGAGGGGTAAGTGATGATGGCAGACACACCTGTGCATATGAGTGTATGTGCACAGGAGGAGGAGGAGGTACATATGTACACACATGTCTGTGGAGGCCAAAGGTCAGATCAAGCATCCTTCTCTACCACTTTTCACTCTAGTTTTTGAAGCAGGGTCTCACCTGGAGCTCACCAATTGAACAAGGCTGGCTGGACAGTGACTGACCTCCAGGGATCTGCCTGTCCCTTCCTCCCTTGTGCTAAGATTTCAGGTAAGACCACTATGCCTGGCTTTTTCACTAAGTTCTGAGGATCAAACTCCTGGCCTCACACTTGCTCAGAAGGTACTGTACTGACTGATCAGTCTGCTCACCCCTGTAGACACAGCTATAAAAGGAATTTAGATTTATTTATCTTATTTTATGTGTGTTTTGCCTGTGTGTATGTGTAGTATATGGGTGCCTGGTGCCTATGGAGGTCTGAAGAAGACACTGTATCCTCTGTAGTTATGGTAAATGGTGTGGGGTGTCTTTCTGTACACTGTGAATGTTCTTTGTTACCATCTGTTAATAAAGAAGTTGTTTTGGCTTATGGCAAGGTAGCTCAGAGGCAAGTGGGAAATCCAAATGGAGATAAAAACAGAGAAGGGCAGAGTCGGGAGACTTGATCCAGCTGCCAAAGAAGCAAGATGAAAAATACAGGTAATTCA
Organism: Sigmodon hispidus; assembly: GCA_004025045.1. NCBI lineage: Eukaryota > Metazoa > Chordata > Mammalia > Rodentia > Cricetidae > Sigmodon > Sigmodon hispidus. Next base: position 15,480 of record PVIH01004236.1, read on the forward strand.
TGAGTCATGTGGCAAAATATAGATTAATATAAATATTAATATAAATGGGTTAAGTTGTAAGAGCTAGTTGGTAATGAGACTGAGCCATAGGACAAACACTTTGTAATTAATATAAGCCTCTGTGTGATTATTTGGGAATACGAGGCTTCAGGACTGCAGGTGAGAGCTTTGTCCAGACCAAGGGGCCTGGGTGGGACAGAAACTTCTGGCTACAGTTGTGAACTGCCATAAGGGTGCTGGGAACCTAACCCAGGTGCTCAGCAAGACCAACCAGTGCTCTTAACTGTTGATCCATCTCTCCAGCCCCAGAAATAACTTTTTCCTTTTTTTAAATATTTATTTATTTATTTATTTAGTATACAGTACCAGATCTCATTATAGATGGTTGTGAGCCACCATGCAGTTGCTGGGAATTGAACTCAGGTCCTCTGGAAGAACAGTCAGTGCTCTTAACCTCTGAGCCATCTCTCCAGCCCCGCAGAAATAACTTTTTCAAAGAGAAAACTAACACGTCAGTGGATTTTTAAATGTAACTGGCCAACATGAAAAGCCAACGACAATGAATCAGCATACTTGAGGCAAAGGTGGATCAAGGGGCCCAGCTCCATGCAAAGAAAACACATGCCCACTAGTAATAAAGATCAACCCACTGTATGGAACCGGACAACTGAAAGACCAGGCAATTCATGGGGCAAAAGGCTTCCCAAACCAGGCTTGACACTTTTTGACTGACCCACCCCTTCTTCCAAGTTATGTGCGGTTTTTCCCACACTGAGATTCTATTTAAATGCTGGCTGAAAAAATTAAATTCAGGGGCTGGAGAGATGGCTCAGTGGTTAAGAGCACTCACTGCTCTTTCAGAGGACCTGAGTTCAATTCCCAGCACCCACATGGCAGCTCACAACTGTCTATAGTTCCAGTTCCAGGCAAACACCAAGGCAAATAAAATAAATAAAGTAAAAAATAAAAAGATAAAGTTCAGCGCTTGAATGGAGTTTCATCTTGCTCTCAATTCCTTGTGTTCCTGTCTCCCATTTGTCTCGCCCCCCCCCAGTTTCAGGTCTACGTTGAAAACCCCACTGGCCAGAGCACAAAAACAAACAAACAAACAAACAAGAACAAACAAAAAACCATAAATGCTGCAATTACTTCTGCTAATGCACAAGATAATATTCTGTTGGAAAACTTATCAATGAATGCCTGTGATATTCTTTGGGGGAAGCATACATATACCAGCTGATGGGGGAGGTCTTTCCATAGTGTTAAATAACTCTAGAGATAGACGTCTGGACTCAGTAGCCCCCTTTACATTAGTCTCCTTTGCTCTATAAGGTCTGTCAAGTATCCTAAGATGAGACCACCCCCTGCACTGTCTTGTGGACCTGAAGCTATGAACTGGAATTTTACTGTGTCTTTTTTTTTTTCATCAGAAACTACCTTACCAACAGACCACAAGTTAAGGTAGCCAGGTAGCCATCAGATTTCAAGCCTGTATCCCCAGGCTCACTAATAGACGCATAGAACCATTGGAGTAAAGTCTCATCAACAACCAACAAGCATGTGTCCAATGAGGTTAGTTCTGGTCCGTGCTTATGGGCACACCCATGTGCGCCTCACAATCCCCCCCTCCCCTGCTCCTCCATCCTGAATCCTTTAGATTTCCTGCTACTGTGTACACACTTCAGACTCAGCATTCAGTTTGCCTCATTTCCTTCTCTCTGGCTACCTTCCTGCAGGGTCAGCCTTCATCAGACCCAACTCTGTTGTCAGCACCTATCATCAGTGCTCATCCTGAGCCAGAGCTCAAAAAATGTCTGTAAGTAACGAAAGTATTAGGGAGGAAATGAGTGACGATCTAAAGATATATAATTTGGGGAAATAGTAGTAAAAAACCGTTGCCTTTAGACGGAATGAAGAATCCAAATATCTTAATGACTCCCATTCTCTCTCACACACAAAAACCCCATTCTGCAATTATGTATTTGTAGCTGCTTTCTTATCATCCCCTAATGCATAGGCGACCAGAATGGGAAAGAGGGTTGCAAACTTCTGTGACTTCCAGGTGGCCACTCAACAGGTAAAATGCAACGAGGAAAGAATGGTCTTAGCAAATGGACAGCCAGGGTGAGTATAGGGCTGGAGATGTGGCTTCGTGGGTTGAGAGCTCACCTAACATGCCTGAGGTCCTCGGTTCCATCCCCAGTGCTACATAAACTGAGTGTGGTTAGCATAAACCTATGACCCTAGTGCTTGGGAATGGTGACAGGGGAGGATCATAAATTCAAGGCCATCCTTGGCTATATAGAAAGTTGGAGGCTAGCCCAGGCTATATGACACTCAGTCTCAAAAAAAGGAGGAGAAGAAGAAAAATTTAGATGTAGGCCTTAAACCCTTCATAAGAACATAAACTCAATTTAGATGTAAGAACATAAACTCAATTTAGAGATTAGAAGGTTGTATAATGGAAAACTAGGGTGAATGAGGAAGTGATGTGGGAATGTCTTTCTGTATGCTGTGAATATATCATTCTTTAAATAAAGGAACTGTTTTGGTCATGGCGGGAACTGTAGGTAGGCAGGGAAATTGGAGCAGAGGTAAGAGAAGGAGGGTGGAGTCAGACAGATGTGATCCAGCTGATCTGTAACATATAATCAACATGTAAAGGAACACAGGTGAGCCACAAGTCACGTGGCAGGACAGATTAATAGAAATGGGTTGAATTAAGATGAAAGAGCTAGCTAGCAATATGTCTGATCCGTAGGCCAAGCAGAATGAAATTAATATAAGCATCTGAGTTGTTCTTAGGGCAAAAGCCGCCGTGGGCAGGTCTGGACCTCTGGCTCAATGGGGCCAGAAACCTCAAACACAGGAACATTGGGTTCCTTCTGTTCAACTCTTCTGTGAACCTAAGACTACTGGGGGACAGGCCTGTATACAACTATACAACTGTCATGTACTGAGTAACAGAACCATGAAGCTGGCAGAGTCCAGGATCACACAGCCTGGGTTCATATCCTAACAATCTACTTTGGTGAAAGTGCCTTGATGGGCTAATGTCTGCACTTCCCCATACAGGATATGGGGAGGGAATCAAAACATAACCCACAGCATACCCTGAGTCCATGTCAACAGGAAGTGGTATCTGTGGACAGGGTTGTAATCACTGTGAGGTCTCACCTGATGAAGAAGGCCTGCACAACTCTTGGAAACCAGTCTTGGAATACACTCTGCATGGTGAGGAGTGGGGGCGGGAACATGTCAGCTTCCGGGTGCTGGGGTATAGACTGTGCCAGTCTGGTAAAATCGCCATTTTGCGCATTAAATCCCTGTGAGAGGAAACAGAGCAGATTACAGCATCTTCATCGTGTAAACATGGCCTTCTTCCCGGATGCTCCCTTCTGACCATCCTTAACTGGAACACTAAGCTTAGATTGTTTTCATCGGATCCAAAGAACGTCAAAAGGACCGAGATAAAGATTACTTAAGTGTTGCTTCCTGGTTCTCCACCTAATCACTGGTCTAACCTCGTTGATTCTTCCTGTTGCCTGCTCTGCTAGCTAAGCCTCTCCTCAAATCTATATTCCCTTCCCAGTGCCCTAGGCAGTGATGGTTTGGTGGTCATTCCTTCAATCTGCTCTCATCATGAAAAGAACCCTTTTCCTTCTCCTACAACTATGACAGATAGTTTTGCTGGGTATAGTAGTCTAGTCTGGCATCTGTGGGATATATACAGATATATATATTCCAGTGGTTTACCTGTCCAAGCCAGTCAATCTCCAGCACAGATGGAGGAAGAACTCAAGAGGACCCACCCCTAACAAAGGAACTACTGGTGTCTGCTGCTGGGGGCGTTGGGGAGTGTCAGTTGTCCTGAGGAATGTGCCTGAAGGTTGCTCATGCGAGTACAATGGAAGTACTAACTAGACTCAGTTGGTTAAAAAGAAAAAGATATGGAGTCAGGAGGGAGAGGTGAGGGGGTTGGGAAGAGCTGGAGGGGTAAATATGATCCAAATATATTGTGTACATGCATGAAATTCTCAAAAAAATAATTCTTTAAATTAGAGAGGTATTAACTGTAAGAGCAGGCAGGAGGACTCTGGACACCTCCAGATGGCACTGTGGCATGAGAGCCTCCAGAGACTGCTGGCACTGTGCAAGTGAACCTCACAGAAGTCTGGTAGCATTTCTTCATGAAAAGGGCCAGATGTCAGGGCTGGCAAGAGCACTCAGAGGGTGAAGGCCCTGGTGGCCAAGCCTGAAACCTGAGTTAGATACCCAGGCTTCATGGGGGTACAAGGACAAAACTGATTTCATGCATATACACACACACACACACACACACACACACACACACATACACAGACAGACAGAGAGAGAGAGAGAGAGAGAGAGAGAGAGAGAGAACCCACTTTTGCAACTTGTCCTCTGACATTCCCATATATACCATGGCATATGCCCAATTATATACACATACAAATAAATGTAATTTAAAAGGATTAAAAATCACAGCTTCCTAAATGAGTAGGCATTGGGGCAAACATTTGCTAGTCAAACCTTAAAGAGAAAGCTGGAAATTTCCTCTGTTTTCCTGAGAATCTAGCAAGCTCCAAACTCTCCTGTTGGACTGCCCTTGGAGGTCGCACAACCACGGGAAGCAGGCCAGGCAGAGCTACACATGCCTGGCTGGGAAAGATGGGATGAATGTCCCAGCACACACAGCACTAGGAAGACTTGCTGTCCCCAAGCCCTTAAAATGTCCCATCATAAGCTGTGTATGGAGTGAACCAAGCAGCCACTTGGGCGTGCAGAGCAGGGGTCCAACCTTACAGAGTGAGTTCAGAAAAGTCACCAAACCACAGATGACAATAGGGATAAGAACATGACTGCCATGATTCCATCCGTGAATTGTTTCAAATGCCAAGTTTTTAACCAACGTTTTAATATGGTCCAGGGCCGGAGAGAAGAGATGGTTCAACTGTGAAGACCATGTATGGAAGGCTAGAGATTGGTTCCAAGCACCCACATCAGATAGCTCGACACCTCCTGTGACATCAGTTCCAAGGGGTCTGACACCATGTTCGGGCCTCCATAGGTACCTATATCCATGATGTGCACATACCACACAGAGACAAGCACGTGCTTTAAAATGAAATAAATCTTTAAACAACAAAATTTAAATAAAAGGATGCCCCACTCATACTTGTCTTCAGAAACTAGGCAATCAAGGAAAGTTGTATGAGAACATAGTATATGAATTTTTTTCAATTAAAAAAATGTTAAAAGAAAAAACCAAGGTAAATTCTATATCCAGTATAAAAGTAAAAGAGAAAGAGGTAGAGGCAGAGACATATGGCTGAGCACTGGGCTGAGCCCCTGGTCCAGCTGAGAACAGGGGAGGGGAGTCTATATAAGCAAGGGGATAGGGCTTATGAGGAAAATTCCACGGTGATGGCTGGCTGGAGCACTGGGGAGCTCACTGAATCAAGAACAGCCACTGGGGAACCATCAAGAAAAGGAGCTAGGATATGCAACTGTCCACTGACATGGGCAGCATGTGGAGCCTTGAGGGGAGGGATCAGACTGTGTTCCTGTGCATGGACTGGCACCTTGGAGCCCTTCCCCTCCAGGGAACACCTAACCCAGTCTTGACATTAGGATGAGAAAATCAGACTTGCCTGGAGTGGATGCTGAGCTGATCCACCTTGGGACCTCTTGCTCTTTGGGGGGAGGGGATGGAAGAATAGGGAGGAGGGAGGCTGAAGGCTGACTGGGAGGGATTGGGAGGGAGAGCAAGGGGATACATGGGGAAAAAAGACTATTTTATAAATAAAAAAAAAGTAAAGGAGAAATGAAGGCTTCCTTGGTCCCATGAAAGTTCAGATAACTCATCACTAGAAGACCTTCTTGCAAACCCTAACCCTAACCCTAACCCAAAGAGCATTTTCAGAAACAAAGAAAATCTATATAGGTCAGAAGTCATAGCAAGAGGGCTTCAGACAGGAGATGCCATGTGCACTAGGAGCAGAGCCTGACGCGCTGAGGCACCAAACACAAGCAGGTGGACAGGAAATAGACATTTCAACAACCACAGCTGGAGACTTCCATGCCCACCATAAACAACAGCAGGACTACTTAGAAAATAATCAGGGGCGGGAGGGATGGCTCAGCAGCTGAGAGCACTGGTTGCTCTTCCAAAGGACCTGGGTTCGATTCCCAGCACACACATGAGACTCACAACCCTCTGTTACTCCAGTTCCAGGGGATTCAACATCCTCTTTTGGGCTCAAAAGCACTGCACATACATAGTGAACAGACACACATGCAGGCAAAAGCTCCTACACACAAAATAAATAAAACTTTAAAAATAAAGGCCAAGACTTGCAAGTCACTAAGTCACAACAAACTGACAGATACCTACCGAGCACCTTCTCACCAGATACAAATATCAGAAGAAATTTGCCTCAGTAAACTTAAAATGATTGAAATATTCAAAATATGTTCTGAAAGCACACAGAAATGACATTATAAGTCAATAACAGAAAACAACTGGACCATTCACAACTCTGTATGAATTAACATTCTCATGAGAATGCCCACATTGCTGGGTGGGGGCTGGAGATATGGCTCGGTGGTTAAGAGCACAGATTGTTCTACAAGAGGACCCTGGTTCAGTTCCCAGCACCCACATGGCAGCTCACAACTGTCTGTAACTCCAAGATCTGACCCCCCTCACACAGACAGACATGCATGCAAAAGACCAATGTACATAAAATAAGAATAAATAAATTATATAAAAAAAAGAAGCAGCACACAGGGGTTAAATAAATCAATCAATCTACACTTAGACATTTGCAATATGGATAATTATATTTAATTATTTTACAGCACTTATTCAGCATGTGTGCACACCGCAGAGCACATGTGGAGGTCAGAGGTCAGAGAACAATTTACAGGAATCATGTCTCCTTCCACTGTGTGGATTCTGAGGCTCTTGTTCAGGTCATCAGACTTGGCAGCAAGCGCCCTTACCAGCAAGCCAACTTGCTGACCCCAGGTATCTATATTTTTTGTTTTAATCTCAAATGAATAAATTAAGTTTCTTCCTTAAGAAAGATAAATAAAGACAAAGTGACCAGATGGGAGAAATTTTGGAGGCTGGGGCCCAAAACAGCAGAGAAAAGGCACAGAGGAAAAAGGTCACTATTTAAAAATATTAGCAAAGTTAATAAATACTAGCGGGACCAAGAAAAAAAATAGAATACACCCTTTAAAATTAGAAATGGGAGAAGCATTACTACCCTCCTTCCAGAAATAAGGATCCTAAAGGAAATTAGTACAATTGGGTGACGAAGAGAAAATGGAGGCATTCTGAGAAAGATGGGGGACTGGAACTAAGGGAGAAACAGGAAATCCAAGAAGTATGATGGTAAACAAAGAAACGGAGTTAACATTTAAAAACTGTCCCAGAAGGTTGGGTGTCAGATGACTAGTGATAAGAAAGATCAGTGTCAGATCAGGAAGTCAATGTCAGATGGCTACCTAGTGATTCCACAGATCACAAAGTCAGTGTCAGATGGCTACCTAGTGATTCCACAGATCACAAAGTCAGTGTCAGATGGCTACCTAGTGATTCCACAGATCACAAAGTCAGTGTCAGATGGCTAACCAGTGATTCTACAGATCACAAAGTCCAGTGTCAGATGGCTACCTAGTGATTTCACAGATCACAAAGTCCAGTGTCAGATGGCTAACCAGTGATTCTACAGATCACAAAGTCCAGTGTCAGATGGCTACCTAGTGATTTCACAGATCACAAAGTCCAGTGTCAGATGACTACCTAGTGATTCCACAGATCACAAAGTCCAGTGTCAGATGACTACCTAGTGATTCCACAGATCAGAAAGCATGGTGTCAGATGGCTACCTAGTGATTCTACAGATGCTCAAGGAATAATTCAAAGCCTGTCTACCATAAATGCCTGTGAAAAGGAAGAAGAAGGTCTCAAATGGCACTGGGTGGGATGCTTGCCCAGGATGACAGCAGCACCAGAGGACAGCACCTGCCCACACTTAAAGCCAGCACAGGCCTGATAAAACCTAGACCACGGCACCAGAAATCATAGCCAAAGACCAATGCTCTATGTGACTGACACAGGAACACTCACTATCTAAACCTAGAAGCTTGGTTAAAACAACAGCATAGCCAAGTGGGATTCACCCTGAACTTGGAAGTAAAGCTGGTTCGTGTATAAGCTAACCGAGGCTGGGGCTAGCTCAGAGGTGTGGCACCCTCACCTCTTGGTAACTGATACTAGTGCTGCTGTGACAGTCACGCTTTTGTGTGAGTGTGCACTTTGGTTCACTTACATATGTGCCTGGAAATGAACCTTAGTTGGCAACTCTGTTTTTGTGGGTTTTGGGGGGGGGGGTTGAGGCAGAGTCCAGATTTGTACCATAATTAGAAAAGGGTCCTGATCTGGCCAAACTGCTTGAAATTAAATGCAAATATTAAAAAACAAATGGCCAATGGACTAAAGTGATGACTCGGTGGTCAGAACACTGGCTACTTGAAGTTTGGTTCTGAGCACTCTCAAAGGTTGAACAGTAACTGCCTGTAACCACAGTCCAAGGGATTGGGCATTCTTTTCTGATCTGTGCAGGTGTATGTACACACACACACACACACACAACTACTGAGCCCCACTACCTAATCACTCTGCACTAAACCCCTATTCTTTTGGGGGTTTTACTTGGTTGATTTTGTTTTGTTTTTGTGTTTTGAAACAGAGTTTCTCTGTGTAGCCCTGGCTGTCCTGGAACTTGATCTGTAACCAGGCTCGTCTGGAACTTACAGAAATTTGCCTGCCTATACCTCCCAGATTCTGGGATTAAAGATGTACACCACCACTTCCCGGCTCTTAAGGGTCCCATCACCTGTGATGCTGGCACAGTACAGACCAAGCTTCTACATGTGATCTCTACATTCCACCTGCATCAAAACCACAGCATGTGGCATATCCCATCAGACCCTTAGAGCCCCAGCAGAGTTCATCTTTCTAGAACTGGCTGATTTTGGCTGCATCAAAAGCAGGGATCACAGTATCACAGATAAGCATCCAGAATCCTAAGATTCTGAAGTATGTGGCTTGTGTGTTCATAGTGTCAACACACAGTTATTAAACACCCTTCTAACAAGGCTGGGGATCTATGAACAGAACAGGTAACAGCCTGGGCTTCTCAGACCTAACACGTTGTAGATTGTTTTAAGGTGTGTTGTGTTTATGTTGCATTCATTTAACTCTGTGAAGCTGTGTTACTGTTCTGGTCTAAAACACCTGACCGTCTAATAAAGGACTGGCCAATAGAAAGGCAGAACAAAGAATAGGTGAGGTTTGCAGGCAGAGAGAATAAGCAGGAGAAATCTGGGAGAAAGAAAAGAGCACAGAACAGGAAGGAGGAGGACACAAGGGGCCAGTCAGCCACAGAGTAGGATATACTGATGTAAGAAAAGGTAAAAGCGGGGCTGGAGAGATGGCTCAGCGGTTAAGAGCACCGTCTGCTCTTACAAGAGGACCCGGGTTCGATTCCCAGCACCCACGTGGCAGCTAACAACTGTCTGTAGTTCCAGTTCCAGGCAAACACCAAGGCAAATAAATAAATAAATAAAGTTTAAAAAAAAAGAAAAAAGAAAAGGTAAAAGCCCAGAGGCAAAAGATAAGTAGATAATTTAAAGATAAAATAATAAAGCTGGCCAAGCAAAGACCAGATATTTCTAGGAAAGAATAAGCCTCTGTGTATGATTTATTTGGGAGCCCCATGGTGAGCCCCTCAAAAGAGTAAGAAATAAGCAACATTTTGGCACCCAACATGGGGTGCCTTTTTTTCCTGCCTTGTAAACCACAGATCTCTAAATCAGCAACTGCAAATCCAGCAGCGGTTTGGGTGGCAAAAGCCACATCCCAAGAGAATTCTGTTCCCTAGGCACAGACTCTTCCAAAGCTAGGATGGGAACTTAACTAAATCTTGGTCCCTCTAAAGATGTCAAGATTCAATGGCTGAGGTAGAACTCTGCTCCTCGGAGAGGCTGGACAGCAAGTAGCTCGCCCCCTCTGCTTGCTCCTAAAAAGCCCTTCTTCTCCTGGCTCCTCCCTGCCTCTTCCTGTCACCTAACTGCTGACTCAGCCTCCTGACCGCAGGTGAATTTTGTTTAATCAAACACTTCTTTGCACCATTAAACAGGTGTTCCTGAGCATAAACAAAAATAACACACCTTAAAATAATATTCTACAACACCAACACTGTAGCAATGAACAGAGGACTGGGGCAGTAAAGTAAATAAGTAAATCAGATTCCAAGGGTGGAATCTGATTAGCGGAGCACTTGCCTAGAATTGCACCACAGACACCAAGCCCTGGGTTCAGTCCCCAGCACCCTACAGAACCAGTTATGGGGCTGTCCCAGATTCTTCCTGTTACTGTTATATAGCACTGACCAAAAGCAACTTGGGGAGAATAGGATTTATTTGAGCTTACACTTTGGAGACCCTCAGCCAGAGAAGTCAAGTCAGTTCCCATCCTAGCTTTGGAAGAGTCTGTGCCTAGGGAACAGAATTCTCTTGGGATTTGGCTTTTGCCACCAAACCGCTGCTGGATTTGCAGTTGCTGATTTAGAGATCTGTGGTTTACAAGGCAGGAAAAAAAGGCACCCCATGTTGGGTGCCAAAATGTTGCTTATTTCTTACTCTTTTGAGGGGCTCATCATGGGGCTCCCAAATAAATCATACACAGAGGCAGGAACTGAAGCAGGAGCCATAGAGAAGAGCTGCTCACTGACTTGCTCAACCCGATTTCTTATACAGCCTAGGACCACCTGCCCTGGAGCGGACTGCTCATAGTGGGCGGGGTCCTTCTCCATCAATTAGCAGTCTGCCCACAGACATGCTCAGTCTGAAGGATGCATGTTTTCAGTTGTGATTCCCTCTTCCTAACCATGTCTAGGTTTATGTCAAGTTGTCAAAAAACTATGAGAGTGGTGATCACCTACAATCTCATCCCTGGGGAGGTGAAGGCAAGAGGATCAGAAGTTCAAGGTCATCCTTGGCTATACAACTTTTCATGTTAGTCTAAGGCTGTCCTGTGATTTTATAGGATTAGCAAGTTCCTGGAAGATGGAGGGACAGAGGGGTGGAGAGGCACAGGGGCTGGGGGCACAGGGGTCTCTCCTCAGGCATGGAGAACATCCACAGAAGCACAGCCGTTGCAGCACACACGACTGCAGAGGCCCAGGATTTTATTTTCCCCATAAATCCCCTTCTTAATAACAACGCAGCTTGCCCAGGCTTTGGCCTCGTGCCTTACTGTGCCACCTGAGGAGTGAGATAATCAACCCCAAACCACTGCCTGAGGTGTGCTTTATTACTTCAATACAAAGGCATTCAATTCAGGAAACACTTAGCTGAAGGCAATGTAGAAAAAAAGAAAAGAAAAACCACCATCCTATGAAAAGTAATTCCTCCTGAAGCTGCTGTGAGCCCAGCAGGGAACTACCTCCTTTCCTCAGGAAAATGGCTGCATGACCTAGTCAGACACTTCCAACTCTCCTTCCTGCCGACCACAGGGTGATATGATTCTGTTACCACACAAACGTTCCAAGGGGCTGATTGGAATGGTTCCGGAAAGAGACTCTATCTGATATTCACCTTAAACGTTCATGATGTAAACATATTCCAAACAAGTATCCACTCAGCAAAAGCTACAGGCTAGCCATGGCTGGGGTCTGGAGACAGAAGGAAATACACCCTTCCTGCCCTCCTGTGTCTTTCCGCCCAAGTCAGTGGGTAGAAGAACATGATATGGTAAGACAGGAGATGGGCTGAGAATGTGGCACAGCTGGTGAAGTGTGCTATGCAAGCATGGGGACCTAGGTTCAAGGCCCCAGAACCCATGCAAATAAGCTGATCATGGCGGCAAGATTTCAGCCATCCCAGTGCAGGCTGAAAGGGGCAGTTCTCCAGGGCGTGCTCAATCTTAAATGACTTGACCAGGTTCAGAAAGAGGCCTGCCTCAGGGTTGGAGAGATGGCTCAGCAGTTAAGAGCACCCTCTGCTCTTCCAGAGGACCTGGGTTCGATTCCCAGCACCCACATGGCAGCTCACAACTGTCTTGTAGTTCCAGTTCCAGGCAAATAATTAAATAAATAAATAAAGTGTTTTTTTTTTTTTTAAAAAAAAAAAAAAAAAGAGACCCTGCCTCAAAAAATAAATTGGGAAGAGATTGTCTTTGGCCTCCATATGTATACATACTCATGAACATATACACAAACATACACACACATTCACACAAGTTCACACGCAAGGGGCCCCTCCCTCTTTGACAATTCTAGTGTAGAATGTAGGGACTTGGTGTTGTGTAAAGACTGAGTTGATGAACTAGAGGACAGTGGAACGAAGAGGCTGGGAGCAGATGGGACATGAACAGGGGATGGACATTAGGTACAGCTGAATAGAGAAAGAAGCCCTAACATTGTGTCACACAAGAGGGCATAAAAAGGCTCCTGGATGTTCCAGACAACAGGAGTGTTTATAGGCTTCTGGCTCAGCCTAGCAACAAGATCCAGACCTGCAGTTCCACAACCGCTTAGTCCCAAATAACCACACAAAGGCTTTTATAATTACAAACTGTTTGGTTTATGGCTTAGGCTCATTATCACAACTCATTTGTAGCTCCAGTTTCAGGAAATCTGTCGCCCTCTTCTGGCCTCCATGGGCACTGCGCACATGGTACACATGCATAAATTCAGGCAAAATACTTATACACACAACAAATTTTTAAACCAAATGATATGTAGAAACAGAATTTAGTTCTAGGGAGATAGCTTAACGGGTAAGAGACTCCTTTGCAAATATAAGGATCTGAGCTTATGTTTCTCAGAAGCCACATTTTTTGTTTGTTTTTGTTTTAAAGACACAGGCTAGAGAGAAGACTCAGAGGTTAAGAGTACTGGCTATTTTTCCAGAGGACCCATGTTCAATTTCCAGCACCCACAACCATTTGCAGCTCCAGTTTTAGGGGACCCAATGCCTTCTTCAGACCCCTGCCAGCACCAGGCACACGTGTGCTGCACACACATACAGGCAAAATACCCATACACATAAAGTTTAAAGCCAACAGAAAAAAGCCAAATGTGTGTATTATCTCAGCACAGAAAGGTGTGGTGTACTTGAGACATGGAGTTAGCTCTGACTGTCTCCTCTCCATAAGGCACTGGCAGGTAAGATCAAGCTGGATTAAACAAGTTTGCTCAATACTTCAGAAAGCCCTGGAGTGGACTGATAAACACAGTCCAGGGGACATTTTCAAAACTTCCCCACAAAGCCTTCACATACACAAGCTTTAAGTCAAAACAATACAAAAAGTTAGCAAATAGTCTATGTCTTGACTCTACCAACTTCAGACATAAGGCCTGTTTCTCCAGCTGCTGAGTGTCTATTCGTCAACACTGTATCAATCTCCTGGATTAGATATCATTACTTGTATCTTTCAAGAAGGGGAAATTAAATACTGGGGGGAGAAACTAGGTCACTAAAGCTGAGACCCAAACTAAACTTAATCCTCATCCTTTTATATGCTCTCATCGGTTTGCATTTGTGTGTGATTATGTGTGCATGTGTGAGGGATCTGTGTTGACAATGAGGGCTTACACAGGTTTGATGCGGGAATAGGAACCCTTCACTATCGATCCACAAGAACGCCGGGAGTTTGCAGTCATGACCTAGGAGGTGATGACTCTGTGGTGCAGGAGAGCATGCGTTCACATCCCTAGCACATAATCTGAAAAGCTGAACCTGGCAGTGTGTGCCTGTAACCCCGTGGCAGGTAGAGACATGCACATCCTTGGGACTTGCTGGCCAGCCACACTAGCTGTAACAACAAGCATTGGATTCCAGAGAGACCCTGTCTCATACGCAAGGTAGAGAGCGACAGAGGCAAACACCCAGCCTCAACCTCTGGCCTCCACATGCTTACACACAGATGTATGCTCAATACATACATACAGGCATCAGCACTTTTAAGGAGCCCAGGGTCCTGGCACTGACATGAGAAACTCAGCCAGTGTCTCACACTGCCTCCATCATAGACTTCCTGGCTGCAGCAAGCCCCAGTCTATGGTTCCCAACGTGGGAATTAGAAGGATGCAGGCTGATCTGCAAGCTGCTTCCAAGTGATAGGGTATCTTAAAAGACAATTTAGCCAGCCATCTGAATTCAATTCAGCAGAAACAACCATGGTTAGAAATGGACCAGTCTCCATGACGGCAGCCTCCTGTGTGAGCCCCAAGCCCTCCTTCACTGGGGCCTTCTTCATCCCTACAGGGACCCCTCCTTCATCCTGAGCTCAGCCTAAGAAATGCTGCTGAGCTCTTAAACCTACCCTGTCACAGCACAAGACAGGGCTCATAAACCCCAAAACGAAACAAGCACAACTTCTAAAGATAATGTGTTTTAATGAGCTGGAAATGGCGATTATAAGAATATATAGTAACAGCAAATTTAGAACAATGTAAAGAAGAAGGCCCAGTGAGTCTGCAGTCCAAACACCCTGATATAAATACCTGTTCCCTCTCAGGGACAGCATGGAGGGCAGTGACAGAAATAGCTGTACTGGGATGGTCGCGACTGGGTCCTGTTATTTCAAATGTTCTCTTCTAAGTGGGTCATATGAACTGGCTCTGCCCACCCTGTACTTCCCTTCCAGCCCCAGCTGAAGCCTCCTGCCATCCAGGGTCCTCGGACACCAGGACTGCCTCTGCACTGCACCCACCATAATTTCCAACTGAGCTTCTATGTGGGGAACTGTAAGATAGATTTACACTTCATGGAACCAAGCAGCCTCTCTCATCTCACTGACACTCGCCATACACACATACTTAGCACACACACACTGCACACTAACCACATAGGTACTCACCACACATAATCTGCAAACACACCATACGCATACTTCCCACACATATACCACACACACTCCACACTACACATGCATTACACATATAATATACACCATTTACTCTTACCACACACTGCACACTCTTACCACACATTCATACGTATATCACACATGTACCATACACACTATATACTTACCACATATACACTACACACACCATATACTCTCACCACACACACTCCACACATAATGCATACTCGTCACACTTATTTACCACACATTCCACACAGTCACCCCACCTACCATACACACATGTTCACCGCACACATGAACCGACCACAAACATATCACACATACCTACAATATAGTCACCATACATATACCACACTCTCACCACACATACCACATGCTCACCATACACATACTTGACATGCATCATATACACATATACACACTACATGCTACACACACCCATAACACTTACCATACCATATACCTCTACTATACATATACAACTATGCACACATATACTGGAGACACACAATCAACTGCCCAGACACACACAAATGCATGAAACACCAACACATACACACACAGGCATGCATGCGCGCACACATACCATCCATTCTTCCATGCCTGAGGATGGGTCCACCCTTTATCACCAGCCATGATTCCTCACTATTCTCCCATCTACTGACAAGTACAAAATGTTGGTAAAGTTTTCATAGGACTACAAGTCTCATGGATTTCCAGGTGTCTTCCCTAGGAGGCCATGAGATGCTCACAACTGTACAGCCAGCACCTATCGGTCCTCAAAAGAGCCAAGCATGGTGGCACACCTTTAATCTCAGCACTCAGGAGGATCTGTGTGTTCTAGGCTGCCTGCAATGGTTTCTCTGTCATGGTCGTGATGCTCTACCCAGCAGATTTCCCAGTGACCACCCCCTACCCTGCTGCCAGACAGGACAATGGGAAGAAGCAGAGCCAGTTTGCTACCACAGAGCTGTCCTGCTCTCTGCATTTCCAAAGGGTAAGAACCACAAACGATGAGACTCTTTCCCTGCCTTATCAGCAGACAAGGTGTGTTTGTCTATAAGCTATTTCTAGTCTAGCCAAGTCCCCCAAGCCCTCAGATGGAGCAGGCAGTTTCCAGAGCTTTCCTGCTTTGGTTAGAGCAACCAAACATTTGCTGCTGCCGCCACCTATGGTGGAAAGAGGGAATTGCTGCAGGAATCCTGAGTGGTCCCACTGTCCCTCCAGGTGCCTGGGTTGGGGGCAGCCCAGTCACTGCGAGTATCTAACAGTGGCTGTTGGGTTGATATCAGTGTCAGGGCATTCGCGTCAGAACTCACAAGCCAGGGCTTTCTGAGCAAACAGGGATGCTCCCACCTCCCAGATGAAAGGTTGACATAAACTAGAATGCAGTGGCAGCAGAGCGTCACCAGCTTTGAAGGCACATTCCCCACAGACGTTGCAGCAGGTAGCATGGCACTGGACACAGCAGTGGCTTACCTGGCCTTGGTGCTGCCTGACCTAGTGCTGTTGACTTTGCCCACATTTAGCTTGACACTGTTGCGCTTCATTTTCTCCTAGATCAAATCTTTGTGAATCTGAGAAACAAGAGAACAGCTGGGTTAGTACCCATGGGCTGGCCAGTTTCCTTGGTTCTGAGCCATGAGTAAAGTTACTGCCAGTGAGTATTGTAGGAAGACTTCTCCTCCCAGGTTTGAGGCCTCTTTCCTGTCTTCTACACAGCAGCTGAAACAATAACTTGAAAGCCTCTTGGAATCCTGTTCCTTCCAATCTCGTCACTCTTACAGCCTTGGGCTTTGATACCCACGAAGGTATCGCGCCAACCTGTGCCTCTCTACCGCTGCCTCCCATTCCTGTCCCACATCTCTACTGCACTGGCCTCTGGTGGTCCCCAGGACAAACAAAACCTTTGGCTTGGCATGCTGTCATCTCTGTTTGCCCACCCACACCTCTCCCTCTCTGCCTACTGAACTCTCCTATCCTGGAGCTCAGTGCTTCCCAAGCCTAAGTGTCCCTCACAGTCACCTGGAATCTTTCTTAGATACAGATTGCTGCGCACAGTTCTGATTCCGATTGCCGTGAAGAGTAGGTGGGAACTAAGAATGTGTGGCTGTCCAAGTTCCGAGGGAGGGGCTGAAACTGCCTCCACAGGTCCCCAAACATCACTCTGAGAATGACTTGCCTGGATCTGAAAACAAACGTCACTACCCCAAGAAGCTTTCGTGGAGTCTTCCACATGGACCAGCCGCCCTTATAGTTACAGCAGTCTCAATCATCCCGCATAACTCGATTCATTTTGCAATGATATGTCTATTGGTGTGAGTCTTGGAGACGCTGAAGATTGCAGCCAAGGAACTAAAGAGATGGCTCAGTGATTAACAGCATTCATTCCTCTCTTATAGAGGACCTAAGTTTGGTTCCTAGCACACACATCAGGCAGCTCGCAATAGCCTGTAACTCCAGCTCTAGGGTATCCAACACTTTTTTCTGCCCCCTCCCACACAAATAAATAATAAATCTTAAAATAAAATAAGATAGCTCTGATCTATGAGAATAGCAGTACGTCATTAGGGGTCATTTTATTGCTATGTTCCTTTAGCAAAATAATAGTCCTGCCCAATCAAAAAGTGGTTGATTACTCCCATAACATTTGTGCCACCATTTCACCAGTGTATCCTACATATTGGCCAATGTTGCAGATCACAAAGTTTGTAGCTGGGTGATATTGATGATCACCTCTCTCTTCCAGTAGCATGCAAAATACCTTCTGGAATCCTGAATGTTAGTCAGTAGGGGGTAAACTTCTAGTTAGGCACGAGATCTACTTCCCTATTCAATGACATAAGTAAATGTCTTCAGCGATAGGACCTCGATCAGCTAGTTACCTTGGCAGGAGCTCAGATATTTGAAGGGTTCTATGGGACCCCTGTGGTCATCCCTCCTCAGAGAAGCTTCTTGCATTTGACAGGAATTAATACAGAGACCCACAACTGGACAGTAGTCAGAGAGTGACAGACTGGAGCACTAAGTCCTAAATGGGACATCTTCATCAAACCCATTCCTTCAAGCCTCGGGGTCTATGTGAAAGAGAAGGTGGGAAGAGTGTGCATACCAGAGGTGACAGATAACTCCAGACACAACAGGACCAATCCACATGTGAACTCAGAGAATATAGCAACACACACAAGACCAATGACGGTTCAAGATACACCAGGTCCCAGCACTGAGAGACGTTTACATGGGATCCAACCTCTAACCAAAACACTATCTGCAACTGATACCTGCTGGCAAAGGAAAACTGGTTTGTCCAGTGAAGTAACACTGGTTATATTAATCCCACTCCAGGGCAGGTCCCAGGCCCAGGAGTAGCTGACCACCAAAAAAATACTGCATGTTTTTAGTTTGGTTTGGTTTTCTTTGGGGGTGGGACTTTTTGTTTCATTTTATTGTTTTGGCTTTTTTTTTTTTTTTTGTCTTACTGGTCTTTTACTTGTTAATCGTAATTTTCATTTTAGTGTTTTGGAGGGGTCTGGGGAGAGTTAAGACAAGGTTTCTCTGTGTAGCCCTAGCTGTCCTTGAACTCATTAAGTAGACCAGGCTGGCATCAGAGATCCACTTGCCTCTGCTTCCCGGAGTGCTGGAATTAAAGGTGTGCCTCCACTCTCAGCTTTCGGGTTTTTTTTTTTTTTTTTTTTTTTTGAGAGAGAGAGAGAAGGAGGTAGGGAGGTCATGACACTTTATATTTATATATTTTTATTTACATATTATTATATATTACAGTCATGTTCACTAATATCACTCCTACATCCTAGATACCAGGTGAGAATTCAGTTCAGGGTTCAAAATGACAGGACAAGGCAGGTGCTACTACTTCTGAAGCTTGGGTTCTCCGTGCAGAAAAGCGTCTCTCTACCTTCTTTCTAATCACTTAGTGGGGACCACAGACTGGCTTGAAGAGGACCTTAGGAGCCCGTTCCCTTCTCTCTGCATCCTGGATGGCACTGCACAGCTAATTTCATGCATCTGGAGTATAAGGCAGCCTTTATCTCTCTCATCTGCCTCCCTGTTCATCAAAAACAGATGGCTCGGGCAGTACAGTCTTTACAAACACCTAGGACCCAAGTTCTATGTCCAATATCCACATTAAAGAAACAAAATCTGGAATGGTGTTACACACAAAACCCCAATGTTGGGTAGGTAAAGACAAGAGAATGGTAGAAATTCCTATCAAATTGTTTTCTAAGAGGAAAAAGACAACATTCCTAAGGATGAGACAACATTCTTTGATGACACAAAAGGTTATCCTCCAGTCTGCACACACACACACACACACACACACACACACACATACACACATGCACCCACTCATGCATGCATGTACGCAGTCACGCACTCACCCACCTCACACATGCATAAAACAAAAACAAAATAAAAGGTACAAAATCATATTATTCCCTTCTTAAAAAGCATATTGCCAGGGGAGACAGGTGGTGAGCACTGGTAATCCTAGCAGAGGAAGGCCCATGGGTTAAACAGCAGTCTGTGCAACACAGAAGACCGTGCCCCACACACACATACCTCAAAGTATTATTGCCTACTAACTTTTTAAGGAACACTGCCAAATTATACTGTTAAACCTCAATTAAACTGTCATGAGATGTGGGAAACAGAGGTGCTTTGCCCACAGATCAGCACTAGAAGAAGCAGGAATGTTAACCCCGCAGGGTTGTCTCTTCAAGGGGAGAGATGTGCAACCTGTTTTCCACCCAGAAGGCTGAGAAAGGATGTGGTGACACGGTGACCCTTGTGTTATCTGTGTGGACAAGACCACACTGGATCCTCCCCCAGATCCTTAGCATAAGGTTGTTTCTCTCAAGCTATAAAAACCTATTTTCATGGAAGCTGTCATGTGTACTTTACCAAGTTCTGACATAGTCATGTCTCAAGCTTGATTATGTACAAGGAATTGAGTTATCACCAGGAAGTTTTTCACCAAATTATGCTGTTCTTAAATATGCCTGGAATACTCAGCGGTCAGACTCTCAAACTTTAGTTTAAACCAATGCTGGCTACTGTACTGAGTCATGTTGAACTGAACCACCTCTTCACCTCCTAAGGATCATTACTCTGCTAACCGTGGTGGTCTCAGAGAGTCCTCACAATGAAAGGAAAAGAGAACACTCTTGCCTGAAATACAAATAAAGTTTTAAATTATTGGTTCAGTTAACTTGACACTGTATCTGAACGTGTGTGCCAGTTTTGAGAACTGCACTATGGTCAGTCTGTTAATGGTATCACTGGGGTGGGAGAGCTGGAAATACTCACAGACTTCCTATACTAGGTTTTTTTTTCAACTTTTATGAAAACATTGAAAATATTTTTTAAATATTTTTTTATTTTATGTGAATTGGTGTTTTGTACATGTATAACTGTATAAGGGTGTCAGATCTTGGAATTACAGACGGTTATTAGCTGCCATGTGGATGCTGGGAATCGAACTCAGGTCCCTGAAAGAACAGTCAGTGCTCTTAACTGCTGAGCCATCTCTCCAGCACCGAAAAATACTTTTAAAAGCCATAAAATAATGTAATGTTTGTTGTACACATATAGACTAAAATTCCAACTTTTAGGAGGCAATTCTTTAACTGAGGCTTCTTCTTCCTAGGTGTGCCAAGTTGACAACCAAAAATGGCCATCACACTCTTGTGCCCCGGGCAAATTTCATCTTTCAAGATAAAAAGATATACAGCCATTCCTGGTGGACAACACCTTTAAGCTCAGCACGTTGGAGGCAGAGACTGGTAGATCTCTGTGCTCCAGTATGGTATATATCAAGTTCAAGACAAGCCAAAGCTATAAAGTCCCTGTATTTAAAAAAAAGTAAAAGTAAAAGAGTCTGGGGAGCTGGAGAGATGGCTAAGTAGTTAATAGCACTGTTGTTGCAGAGGACCAGGGTTCAGTTCCAAGCATCCGCATGGTAGCTTACAGCTGTTTTTAACTTCAGTGACATGGCATCTAGCACCTTCAACTGTCTTCTGTGGGCACTGCACGTACATAATACACATGCATACATGCAGGTAAAACATTCATATATTTTTAAGATTTATTTATTTATTATGTATACAGCATACAGAAGAGGATACCAGATGTCATCATAGATGGTTGTGAGCCACCATGTGGTTGCTGGGAATTGAACTCAGGACCTCTGGAAGAACAGTCAGTGATCTTAACCTCTGAGCCATCTCTCCAGCCCCTCATAAAAATATTTTTAAAAGATTAAAAATGTAATGCTTCCTTCACAAGGATGCTGTTTCAGTTATGTCTACAGAAAGCTTAGGCCTTTGAGTATATCTTCTGACCACTTTGCTGGATAAAGGAAAGGATACAAGGCCCAAGACACCAGGTCTTGTCAGAGCCACAGACAGAGGGGCATGAATGTAATACTTTCCTGTCTGTTCCACTAGCCCCCATCTCAACATCCTGAGTCTCTGCTTTTAGACATTTCTGTGCAGCTAGTAGAACTTAATGGTGAGCAAGCCAGCAAGCCCCTCCAGCAGAAGAGACCCCACTGGCTATTTAGACCTACTGAGGCCTGGCCCAGGATGAGCACAGGACAAGATGAACCTGGCATTAGCCTTTGTTAGTGATGTGCTACAATGAATATCTAACACTGTGAGGTAGAGGCCTGGGCTAATGTTTACTCTACTCTTGAAAGCTAATAGTGAGACAAGACACTGTGACAGGTTCTACATATCTCATTCCTAACTATATCATCCTTGGGTTTTCCAAGAAAAGACCATCCTGAGACATTAGCAAATGGAACTCTTCAGAACTTGAAGGTAGAAATTAACAATGCCTGGAAAGCCAGTATCCTGCAAAAAAACACAAACTTGCAGACTTTCACATATTCTTTTTTTTATAGCACTGGTGTTTTGTTTAGTTTGAGACAGGGTCTCATATAGCTTAGGCTAGCCTAGAACTCAATATGTACCAGAGGATGACCTAGAATTCCTACTTCCCATCTCTGCCTCCCTGCCTGCTGGATTACAAGAGTGAGCCACCCAGCTCCAGCTATGCTTCTTACCCACAGGCAAAACCACCATGTGGCAGCTCATTCCCAGATCTATTTGTTCATTTGCCAGAGAAGGACTGATGTCCAGTTTTTAGCAGATGCTATTTACAACAGAATCCTAACAAAAGTACCGTCCATCTGCCTTGGCACCCAGAGAACACATAACTCAAGAGTGGAAGCTACACATACAGCCAACAGCAATGGCATAAAGAGCAAACTGTTGGCCCTGGCACCACACAGGGTAGGGAGAGAGCACTTGACTAAACTGGAAAAAGATCATGAGCCACACAAAAGATGTGGCCAGCTACATCCACATACTTGAGAGAATGATGTCTGTTTAACCAGCAAGTGGGAGTTCTGGTCTACCTGGGGACACGTGATTAAAATGCCAGCCCCGCACCACATGCTTCCATTTACATCTCAGCCACCACAAATCTTCACTTTTGGACAATGGGAAAAACAACGGGTGTGTGTCAAGACTGCTGATGCCATCTACTGTGCAGACTTGCAAGTTGATTCTTCTCCTGTGCCAGTCGCCTTTGGAAAATGGAAAATGGAACACACTCTCTTTCAAGTGTGTTCCCAACCTGGATGCTAAGGGTGAGGACCATGTGTGACCTTTTACAAGCGCGGCAGAGTCTCAACAAAATGCAAAAGTGTGTGTGGGATGAACTGACTCTAGAGCTTCCCCTGGAGCAAGTAACAGAGCATGGACAAGGGGCCTATGAGAAGGCTCAGCAGGTGAAAATGCTTGCTTCGAAGCCTGATGAACTGAGTTCAGTCCCCAGAACCCACTAGTAAAGAGAGAACCAACTCCCACTGGTTGATCTCTGACCTCCACGTGCATGCCAGGTCACCTGTGCTCTCCAGAATAAATAAATAAATAGATGTCTGAAATTTAAAAATGGTTAAGGCCATTTCTCTCCTAGCTGGAGAAGGACCATTAGTTCATCTCTGTGAAGGGTCACCAGTCAGTAAGATGATAACTCGGAAAACAGGTCAACAGCACCATCTCAGGGGATTAAAAAATAATCAAGCAATCAAATGGAACTCAAGAAAAAAAATCACTGCAGGACTCGGTGCAGCATGGGAGCTGGAGGAATATGAAGTCACAGTGGAGACCATCACTGTACCATCTTCAGCTCCAAGACAAGGCTTAGCACTGGGCAGATGCTGACCAAATCATTGCTAAGTAAATTAGCACACAGATGACTGGAGTCAACCCAGAGGACAAGGATCCCACTCATCAAGCCCAAGAGGGGAAATTTTCAGTATGTGCTACTGGAAACTGTTAGGACTCAGGGTTCTTTAATTGCAAATACTCAGTTCAAACAGCATCTCCTTCCCTCCCAAAAGTGAAGACACTGAGCCTATGTGCTTGTCATTTAGAGATTATCTAGACTTGCCATCTCAGCCTTGCCTGATGAAACCCAGGAGAACGCTCCCTCCTTTCTGAAGCCATCCTGTGACTCCAAGTATCTAATCCACGTCAATGGTTCTCAACCTTCCGAAGGCTGCAGCATTTTAAAACAGTTCCTTATGCTGGGGGGGGGGGGTGCACACCTTTAATCTCAGCACTTGGTTCCAAGACAGCCACAAAGAGGGACCTTGTCTCAAGAAAAAAAAAAACAATATTATTCCTCATGTGGTGATGCCCCAACCATAAAATTATTTCATTGCTATTTCATAACTATAATTTTGCTACTATTGTGAATTCTAATGTGAATATCTGATGTTTGACCCCTGTGAAAGGGCCATTCGACTCCCAGGGGGGTCACGATTCACAGGATGAGAATCACTGGTCTACGTGCTTAAATTAAACACTTGCTCTTCATACAGACCCGTGAGAAGCCTTACTAAAGCACCTGCATCTTTAGGGTCGGGCTGCTGAACAGTCCTGCAGAGCTGGTTCTATTTAGGGTGCTGGTCAGCTATAAGGGTTCACAGCATGGATGCTCCATTTCTGTATGAGGAATAGAAGGGGATGGCTGGAATGGGGGCAGAATATAAACTATAAGTGCAAATAAAACTGACATGCAAAATATAAACTATAAGGTAAGCTTTGTGAGTTTCTTATTTTTGAGACTGGGTTTCAGTGTAGCCCGAGCAAGCCTCAAACATGAGATCCTCCTGCCTTTGACCTCTCAAATGCTGGGGTTACAAGTGTGAACCACCAGGTCCAGCTTCAGTTAAGCATTTCCAAAAAAAAAATATATCTATTTTGAATCAAACAATGAAATGAATGTAGGGAAGAAAGGCAATGCACAGGTAACTCAAATGAATCCTTCTTTCTCAAATTCATAAGGCTGGGCCAAAGATAAACATATGTTCGCCTAAACCCAAGGAGCCATAGCAGATTCGCTTTAGAATCCTTGGAGCATAGCCAAAGAAATGTTTGTTGGATTGAAGGCGATGGATTAAAGAAAAGGAGAAAATGTGGTGTGTAAAGACAGGATTGTTTTACCGAGTTTTTCTAAGTCCATTCTTTCAAGGGTACAGATACAATTTAAAGAAAATGGGTGCTTTTCCCAGGAGTGATTTAAGAGCCCTTTTGAAGAGGCAGCGTTGCAGAAAATAAATATTTTCAGGAGGAGGGAGGCAGGTACTTACATCTCTGTGAGTTCAAAGCCAGCCTGGTCTACATAGGGAGCTGCAGGCTAGCCAGGAATACATAGTAAGACTTTCTAAAAATAAGTAAAACAAAATGGTTTTTCAGGAGGGCAAGAAAGCGAATATATTCAGTATATTTTACGAAATACATTCTTACGGAATTTGGGCAATGGGGGTAACTAATGTAAAACAAGGCTGTGTACGGGGAAAATAGCTTTTGCCTGGAGGCAGACTAGCGACTAGCTACTTGTGTGGCTGCCAGGTCTCTCGTTCAAGTTCTCTTCAAAACGGAGTGTAGAACATGGAGTTCAGGACCTACGAGCGGCGCAAAAAGCCGGTGACAAGCTATGAGAAGTCGGAAAAGTTACCTCTTGCAAGTGCCCGCCCGCTCCACCGCGCCCCTCGCTTAGCTCCGCGTAGCCCCGTATTCCCCTGGTCCCCGAGGACCCAGCGCAGCCTTACCCGTGGCTGGGTGGCCTCCACCTAGACGCGCCCACACCCGCGCGAGGACCTGCCCCCCGGGGCCCTAGAGGGCGGGCTCCAGCAGCGTCTCCAGGACGCTGTTGCCCCAGCAACCAGGGTATCTGCTAAATGGACGGTGAGTCCCCGCCCCCGGCAAGAAGCGGAGTTGTGATTGGTCAAGGGAGGGGACAGAGGCAAATGAGGCTTGGGTCCAACTTCTGCCGGAAGTGCTGTCACTGGGCGGAACAAGAACCAGGAGACAGGTGTGGAGTCTCTATTTTTGTGATGTTGGATTTTCTCCTTTGAGGCTGAGTCCCACGGACCTGCTCCACCTCTGAGAAACAGACTTTTTGAAAAGACTTATTTGTTTTAACATTATTATGGTAAAATATTTCTGTGTTACCCTTTTTCTTGTATAACTGTTATATTCATCACAATTATATATAAGCCCATGTGTATACATATATAGCACATATCTATAGTCTGTGTACAAATATGCATATACTCAAATTCGTTACCATTTTGAGAATTGTCAGTTGTTATAACAATTAAAAATAAGGAAATAAAATGTTTTATTTTACCCTCAAATATGTGTCTGCATGTATGTATGAGCACTTTATGTACACAATTTCCACAGAGGCCAGAAGAGGGTGTCATGTCATCAATAGCTGGAGTTACAGATGGTTGTGAGCTGCCCTGTGGGTGGTGGGAACCAAGTTTGGGTCTGCTATAAGAGTAGCAAGTGCTCTTAACCACTAAACCGTCTCTACAGCCCCGAGAGAAGCATGCTTGTAGATTAGGAAACTGACTTTCCAAAATCATACATCATGAGTGCTAGCTGGATCTCCAGTAAGCAGGATTAGCATGTCTGACAGAGGCTGTTTGCGTACTGTAGGGTATGACTCTACAAACACAAGACCTACTTGCTCTGCACATCATTATCTTTGGATTCCACATTATATGCCCAGCACATGACATGGTAGACATCTATAAGGCCCTAACAAATTAATTAGTAGCAAGAGTCCCTGGGCCCAGTCAAAACACAAAGAATCATGTCAGTGTTTATAAAAACAATGATCCTTGTTCCTAGCTCTGTGGAGTTCCCTCCTCACTCACACACCCAGCTAAGAACTTTACATGTCGTTCAGGCTTCTTCATAGCATTCTATAAGAAAGCAGGCTGAGCAAGCCATGGGGAGCAAGCCAGGAAGCAGCACTCCCCCATGGCCTCTGCATCAGCTCCTGCCTCCAGGTTCTGCTATGTGAGTTCCTGCCCTGACTTCCTCTGATGGACTATGATGGGCAAGTGTAATAAGCCAAGTAAACCCGTTTCTCCCCAAGTTGCCTTTGGTCCCAGTGTTTCACGGCAGCTGTAGAGACCCTAAGACAATTTTCTAACTAAACTTCATCCATGAGTTTGTGTATCTGGGGAGGGGGGCACATGCTGCTCACAGCACGTGGTCTTAGCCTCAGTTCCCAGCCCTGCTGTTTTACTTTTTGTTTATTTTCCCATCTTTATTCTGAAGTGTTTTCCTGATCTGGCAACTTCTCACTTCTGTGTGAAGAGTTGATTGTTTTTCTAAAGAAGCTAAGCTCAGCTCACTTGCTTATGACCCAGTGAAACCACAGCACCTATTAGTGTGAGTTTGATCTCTGTCCAGACAGATCAGGTTCTGTATTGAGACAGTAGCCCTGAGCAACAGTTTGATGACTGTCATGTCCTCTGGAAAAACATTCCCCACCCTGCTGGTTCTCTCAGAACTGGGGTGAGGGAGGGGTGCCCTACAAGGTGGGGCTTGGACTGTGGGCTGTGCATCCCTTCCTATCCCCCCTTCAGTATCACTTACACCAGGAATTTGAGGGACTCACACCCAGGAAACTTACTGCCCATACTTCTCCATCCACCAGATGTATCTGCCCTCTGGTGACACCCCTAAAAAGAATCATGAGAAGTCCGAAAAGTTGTGGTGAAGCCCAGTGCTTACCTAGTACGTGTGTAGCTTGGGGTCCATCCTCAGCACTGCCACAAAATGAGTGAGGTGAAAGGGAAATATTCTTACAGTGAGTCAAGCCAATAGACTGTTCGTTCCCTTAGGAATCAAGAAGACAGACTGATGCACAGACACAATCCTTAGGTGGCACTGTAGGTTTGGCCCCTTCTTCCCAGTTGTGAATGCCTAAGAGCTGAAACTGGAGCCACCAACTGTCACTCCAGAGGGCAGTAGAGATTATACCTTTGCACTGAAGACAAGCAGGAAAGTGTCAAAGCCCTGAGGAGCTGGACCACTCTCTAGCACGCCTACTAATGCCAAACGTTGGAGGAATGAGACGATCACATGGACACTCAGGCTGAGAGCATCACCAGGAAGTCTGGGCACTGTCCTATTGGTGGACTCCCAAATGGAGACAAGACTCTACTCAGCTGTGCTTAGAAGAAAAATAATTAGATAGATAGATAGAGATAGATAGATAGATAGATAGATAGACAGACAGACAGACAGACAGACAGACAGACAGACAGACAGACAGACAGACAGATAGATAGATAGATAGATAGATAGATAGATAGATAGATAGAAAAAAATGGTGCTGGAGAGCTGGCTTAACAGTTAAGAACACTGGCTGCTCTTCCAGAGGACCTGAGTTCAGTTTCCAGCACCCACACGGTAGCTTACAAGGATCCCCAGCTACAGTTTCCAAGGAATCCAATGCCCTCTCTAGCTTCTGTGGGCACCAAGCATGTACATGGTGCACATATATATGTACATGCAGGCAAAACACCTATACACATAAAATAAATAAATCTAAAACAATAGAAAATTAAAATAAACGAGGTGTAAGTAGCTCCTGCTGCACTTATTTTTCTTGACTAAAAATAGTCATCCCCCCCACACACACACATTTACCTTGACAGATGATAGCCATGCTCATTCTCATTCTCTCAGCCAGAAACTAAATCACACATTTTAAACACTATCACCACCAATAACTGACAATAGCCTGGGGGCGTGGGGGTGATTTTTTTTTTTCTAGAGCATTTTAGGATTCAATATGGAGGCTGTATGCAGCTTGGTGTGGCGCCTTATCATTCATTCGGTCCTCCTGCCACATGCTGATGTACAGTCCAGCCCCTCATACCCTTTAACAGTTGCTGGCTAGCTCCGTCCATGGAAACAGGACCCATCTTGCTCCTGAACAGGACCACACAATGGGACACACTGGGATTTCGAATTTTAGCCTTGGGCTGCAGTCCTCTTAGGAAGACATGCCCTCCCCCTCCCCGCAACAGAGCTGTGGTTAGGAAAGACTGATTTCAAGACTCATCCACCTGGGCAGCAAGCTAACCCCAGCAATCACCAGCAGTTCTTTTCTTTAAGAGCTGGGATCTTGCAACAGCTTGCAATTAGTGATGTTTAGCATTTAATTTGCCTTTAGTTGAGTAACAAGCACCTATTGATTACCTGATAGGAGAGGAATGCTACACTAAGCAGTGTTGAGAGCATGAGAAAGGCATCCGCTCCGATTGTGGTCTGCTCAGGGGCTGAAAACATCCACTTTGGGAAGGAAATGAGAGAAGAGTTAAGAAATAAAAAACGCAAGGAATTCTTCCTTTTCCCAGATTCACAGCTCTAAGTCCTGGCATGTTCCCCTCAATGGACAGAAACCTGTAGCCACATCTTGTCTCAGGGTGAGACAAGGGTCCTGTGCTCACCGAAGCTCAGGCTAAGGGCAGCGTCCAGCCTTCTTTTCCATTGCAACAGCCCCAGGTGTGGTAGGGACCCAGGACAGAGACAGTGACCCCTGCCTGTCAGCCTCACTTCCTGAGGTAAAATGGTGTGTTTGCAAGGGGCAGGTTGGGGGGTGTCAGCAAGCCAAGACTCATCCTTAAGATTGTACTGAGGTGGGGATGGGGGACACAGAGTAGCGGCAGTGAGAAAGAACGGATGGGTGTGACTCAGGTCCCCTGGAGCTGGAGTTACAGTTATGAGACACCTGGGACTTGAACTGGGGTCCTCTGCCAGAGCTGCAAGTGCCCTTAATCCCTTAGCCATCTCTCCAGCCCCATTCCTGCTAATATTAAGCATTCTCAACACCAAGGGAAGTAAATGTGATTGAGCCCTGGCCTCTTGAAGCTTTCCAAGGAGATCACTGTTTCCCAGATACGTTACAGAGAACGAGGTGTCCATCAAAAGTGAGCTCAAAGCCCTCACACTATACACAGTTGGACTGAGTCCCTGACAGAGAGAAGTAAGTGAGACAGAGCCAGCATGTCCCAGTAGAAGAGTTTCCTCCCCCTTTGGACACTGTAGTAGATGAGCAGGAACAGCAACCGAATGGCTGTGGCCGTTCACCAGAGACTCCCAAGGGCACACATGGAAACAAAGGGGTGTGTGTCTCCACAGAGACGACTTGCCATGAGGTACTTCCAACTTCTTCTCAGCCGGTACCCAGTACCACACCTCACGATGGTGGCTTCAAAAAATATAAGATGCTGAAGGCTAGGAAAATGGTTCCTTTAATAACGGGTATGCTGCACAAGCTTAAAGACCCAGAACCCACATTAAATAAATAAATAAATAGCCAGGTGCGGAGGTGGGAAGAGTTGGCTACTCCTGGGGCTCACTGGCCCAGCCCAATTGCTGAGCTCCAGGCTGCATGAGAGACCTATCCCCAAAAAACAAGACAGAGAGCAACTGAGAAAGCCATGCAACAGGGACCTCTCTACCTCACATGCATGCAAACATGTACATACATGTACACACAAACACATGTACACACAAATAATTTATTTAAAGATTAAATGTATTTTCTGATTGCCTTTCAGTTTTTAGACAAGGTAGCATTTTCTGGTTTCTCAAAACCTATGTTTAATAGGCCACAAGCTCCCTCCTGCGGTGGGTGGCAAGAAACTCCCTTCTGAGGCGGGATTCAGGGCAGCTCACACTCAGCCAACACTACACTGGGATGCAAGCATGAGCCAGATTGTCCTCTGGTGTGAAGAGCTGGCAGAAACCCAGCAGGCCTTGGACCATGACTATGGCCACACTGTGTGGCGGGTGTTTGTGGGACTGGCTGCAGCCTGCTGACTCCATCCCCACTAACACAGAGTTACACCTCTGATGCTCTGCTGCCCTCTCCAGACAACATGCCTAAGTCACAGGAGGCTCTGAGGGTTGCACATTAGAAACCCTGTCAAGGATGGAAAGGTCCGCTTGTGGTCTCAGGAATGGTGGAGGACTCCAGGTAAGGAAATAACACAGCCTCATTACCCTATGCTGTCCATTTCCTCCTGATTCCAGTCCCTGCTTCTGGCTGTTGCTTATACCCAGAAGTATCCCCCACCCTTCCTGAGGTTGCTAGCTCTGAACCTCCAAGGTGCTGGCTCTGCTCTCCCCTGTGGATCCATCTGTCTGACTAGTGTCTGGCAGGGCAATGAGCCCCTAGAGGGATGGGAGAGGGAATTAGAAATGAGCAAAGATCTAAAGGCGAGCAGAATGGCCAACACTATCTGCGCACTCGGCTTTAGCATAGCAGGTGCTCAGCAAGTGACATGAAGGGTGGGGCAAAAGGCAAGTGGCTCCATGGCACTGAGTTCTGGGTGGAGACTTGGGGGGGAGTGACAACAGACAGTCTCCTGGACTGATTCACTGGCTCCCCCTAGAGGAATGGCCGGGCATTGGTCACTGTGAAAGAGGGGTCAGGCAAGAAGCCAGGAGCCCAGCCTGTGCCTGAGGTGGGATGTTCAGCTCAATGGTGGCAGTATATAGAAGATTCCAGGCTCTGAGACATGACAATATTCATTCACCAGCTGTTGGTTAGGCAGCCCTATCCACAGAGGCAAGGGGATACCAAATGCAGGTGATAGGAGCAAATGGGGGGCAGGAGTATAGAGGAGCCAGTCCAGTGAAGGAAGCGATGCTGCCTGAGTGGTGGTGCTGGGCTGGACAGCTCCTAGAGGGAAGAGGGAGGGGTGCATTCCAAGGGTCAGCCAGGCCTAATTGGGACTTTGTCAGCCAGGGAATAACAAGAACCACTCAGAGATGAGGCTTTGAGGTCATCAGGGCACCTGGCTGCTAGGCCATTCCCTGGCTATGTCCAGACTGAGGTGCCACTCTGTTCTAAAACATGCAGCATGCAGGGTACAAGATAGATGCATTGTGGGGAAGAAATGGCAAGCTCTAAGCGGGGTAGGGCTGGCTGCACAGAGAAGGGCTAGCAGCAAGAGATCCACATACCCTCCCCAACTATCAGCAAACAGGAAGGTGGGTACAAACCATCCCCAGGAGATCCCCAGGATAGGGACCCCATTCTTGGTGGTGTCTGTGATCACACAGGGTCATGGTGTTTTGTCCACCCCACCCCTACCCCCTGGTTCGTGAACAAAACCACAAGCTAAGCCCAGGCTGTGAACTAACACCAGGTGTTACCGGCTGACCTGCAGCGTGGGGATGAATGAGCAGCATATGCTAGCTGAGGGTTCTCTTTTACATTTTAGTTTTGATTTTTTGTTTTGGACTTTGGAGATAAATGTTTCACTGTCATCCAAGCAGGACTTGAACTTTATCTTCCCATGCCTGGCGTGGGAAGGTTTTACGTATTTTACTCAGCTTCCAAAGTGGTCTCTCTCCTGGTGGTGTTAGGAACTATTCCACAAAGTGAGAAAGTTGAGTGTGTGCCTGAGTAGCTCACAGACTTTAAAGTGTTGAAGACTTTCCTGTTCACAGAAGCTCCGCACACCAACCAAATGGTTGAGGCAGGGTAGGAGAACTCTGGGGTCCTCAGCAGGATAGCTGTAGCAGTCTGAACTTCCTGTTCTAAGGGAGAGATCGGTCACCTTCAGCTGCTCTGCAAGAGACTTTCTGGGGGTTTCTTCTGTGAATCTAAGTCAGGCAACCACTGACTTGAATTCTGGGCTCTGCCACTGCGGAACATAAGAATTTTATAGCTACAAGCCAATGATTCTGCCCTTTCCTGTGTGTCCACTCCCTTCCTGAAGCCCACCTCAAGGTCTCAATATTCTACTCCAGAGTGAGTCTTCTCAGAATGCACTCAAGATACCCGTCCCTCACTCTGTGTTCCCGTCACTCCAGCAAGAGGCTGGAGCCATGTGGGAATACCTGGGATCCCGGGAATGCTCAGAACCTCTAAGACACAGGTCCTGCTCCAACCCTGTAGCCTGAGTCTACATCAGCTGGGATGAGGTACTTTCACCCTCATAGGAAAAGTCTCAAGAGCCAGAGAGCCTGGGAAAATACAAGCAAGGTAGCATGTTCCTGATTAAACCCAAGATCCCATGACCTAGAGGGTCCTCTATGAGCAGATGTCTGACTAATGTTCAAACAGCCCCTGTACCCAATATCCTAAAGCCTGCCACCCTGCCCTCCTACAATCTCCTACCCAAGCCCTCCATGTAAACTCACTGGCGGCAACCTCTATCCTTTGGAATGTGGGGAATGTGTATGTTGTACATATATGTTCACGTGAGTGGGGGGGTGCACATGTACATGTGGAGGCCAGGGGTTTACCACAAGGGTTCCCTCTGCTTGCTCGTCACCTTATATATTAAAACAATCTCGCACCAGGCCTAAAGCTAACCAATGCAGGCTTGTTTAGTTTGCTCTGTGAAGCCTGTCTCTGCCTCCTGAGTGCTGGGGATTATAGGTGGCTGCCTTCACGCACTGCTGGGGATTGAACTCAGATCTTCAAAGGCTAAAGTATAGCCTTTACCCACTGGTCAATCTCAATCTCAATGGCCCATGACAGCAATCCTAGTCCTGAAGTAGCCCTACATCTCCTTGACTTGTTTCTGACTGGAATTAAAGCTCCAGAAAGCTGGGTCTTCTTGAGCACAGCAACACTGAGGCCCATGCCTAAGCTGAGGGGTTATGGGTAGAGCAGGCACAGGAGTCTATCACCCTGTGTCCTCTGGGCTAGCTGATGTGTGTCCAGTAGATGACTAAGGGCAGGCCCTTCTAGGCACAACACAGGAACACAAAATTACTAACCAGAGTCTGCATTCACCCTAGGCTCTCCCTCTGTACAGAGGAAATGGTGCTCAGACTTACATCACCCCGCACCCTCCCACCCCGCCCCCGGCCAGGACAGGGGAAGATAGCCAGGAAGGGCTGGACCAGGTCAGTCTCCTACCCACCATGCCCTGAGCTGAAAACAGAGGCAGAAGAGATCCACAGAACACCAAAATCCCCCCCATTTCTTCTTTTCCCTTCAAGGTCAAAGGTCACTGAAGTAGTAGGTGGACTTCAACCCTCACTGATGTTGGCAAGTGGGTAAAAATCCAAATTCTTCCTCATCAAGCTCACCTCAGACTATTTCCCTCTGTAGCCATTCCCAGGGGATAGGGCAGGGTTGGGGCTCACACTCCCTTCAAAGAGAACGCACAGGGGACCCCTTCTCCACCCAGCACACACAAGACACAAGTAGGGAGGTGTCTTTTATTAAAGACGCAAGCAAGCACAGAGTGCCAAGTGTGGCTCCAGAACATCCATACAGTACTAAAAATAGAAAAATAGAAACAAAATTTCACAGAAAGCAGCCTTCCTTCCCAGACACACAGGAAAGGTACTGCCATGCCCACCTCACAGAGTCATGCCCACACAAGCTTCTCCATGGACTGACCTAATGCCAGTTGCAACCAGACCTGTTTCAAAGACCACCCATAGCAGGCCCCTTCCACAGCCAGAGCCTCCTACCACCACCCTGGGCTCTTCCCAGTCTGGTAACAAATTAGTTCCCAGCAGAGATCTGCTGGTCTCCTCTCATCTGGCCATCACTTGGGCCAAATCGGAGCCAGAAGACAGCAGGGGTAGGGTGTGTGTGTGTGTGTGTGTACGTGTGTACGTGTATGTGTGTGGTGTGTGTGTAGCACACAGGACCATCATTCCCTCGGACACTCTGAAGGTCAAGGTGCCCACTCAGATGGCTGAGCTTGCAATCCTATCTGTATGAAGAACATTCAACCTGCAGCTAAGTCTCTTAGGTGAGAGCTTTGGCACACCCGGAGCACAAGTGACAGCAACTAGAGATTTTAGAACCAAGCTGTCGTGCCTCTTGCCAGCAGGAGTTTGGGAAACAAGAGAAGGCCGTGGCAGACACCAATTCTTCTGTCTGTTGGGATTCTTGACACACCATCAATGCCTTTAGATGGCATGTGCAGCCTCAGGCCAGCTTCCCTCCAGGAACTCTCCTTGGGCTCAGAAAGCTGCTTGCTAGACATGTTTCTGAAAATGGCCTGGCACAGGCTCTGGCTTAGTGTTAGGATGATTCCCGAAGCCTGGCTAAACACAGGCTAGACCTACCTCTCCAGCTCCCGCCATGTGATTCCCAACCCATCCTCTGATTTCAGAACAAGGTGGGATGGCTGTGCCTAGAGAAGACTACAAAAATGAACAGTGAACCCTGAGAGCCTCCTACCATCCTGGCACAGCTTGCTTCTGCTCTCCCACGGAAATGGACTTGCATTTGGTTGACAGATATTTATTTAGATTTCCAGTGAAAAGCGCTATAAAATACAGTGAGTAACATGGGGTACAGGGCAGACATTCTCACTGCCTGTACATGTGGCAATGGCCACCACGTGGAAACTCAAATGCTACAGGCCAGGTGGCTGCTGTGGACAGCATCATCACACTCCTTGCTCTCTCCACTGGGCTGGGCTCGTCCCCTGTTGTTTCCATGCAGCTTCCAGAGTGTGTCCAGCAAGGAATAAAGGAACGCAAACAGGACTTTTAGCTAGTAGAGCGTCTGGGGACCGTGAGCATGCAAGTTCGCGGTTTCTGTTATTATAAATAAAAGTCAAACGTGAGGTCACACTTTCCCATCTTCTGCTTATACACTAGATCAAACTTCTCGTTCATGGAGACGGTGAAGATGTCTTTCCACAACCCGACTCTTCCTGCAACACAGACCAGAGTAGAGCTGGCTATATCCTCCAGTTTCATGACAAAAGGAAGCCTTGGGAGTGAATCTGGAAGTTTCCAGATCTGTGCCTAGACCCCCCTGAACCTGGCCTGCTGGGTGGGATGGGCCACCTGAGCTAGACCACGTGAGACCTGTTAGTGATGAGACTTGACTGGAACCAACTTCCCTAACTTTGGAGGGAAGCTTTTCTATTGCTACCTTCTGTCACCTATGCACCTGGTATCACACAGACCCACTCCTGTGACCAAGAGGACTACACCTCTAGCTTCAGGTTAGCTTCCAGAACCTACCACAGCAGGTGTTCCCGCCATAAACTTGCTAGAGCGGAAATACTGTGGGCTGAGGGCAGTGCCCTGAGGAGTCCTGAGGAGCACCAACTGTTGTTGGCACAATGGTTGCCTCTGGGGAATTTTGGGAAGTAAAAAACATCCCAAAGGACAGTAGGAGGCTCTCCTGGAGCCATCAAGGGTGGAGATTTCTAGAAGCCTAAGCTCAAAAACAGTTGGGAAAGACTTAAAACTTAATGAAACATCCCTGGTATAAGCTCATTTTCCAGGCTGGATACAAAGTGTGTCACACACAAGAATTCCATTCCACAACTCCACAGTGAGTCTTCCCAGCTGCTGTCCCAGTCTGGTCAGAACCGGCCCAACAGCAGGGGGTGGGATTAGAAGTTTGTGTTTCAAGCCTCCCATCCACAAGAGTGGTGAGGACTGTGTGCTGGCTTTGTGCTTTTAAACAAGTAGGGTGGGGGATGAAGAGGCGCAGTTCTGAAGTCAGAACTCCTGTTATCTCCAACAACAGCCTTGTTCAGGTCTTAACCTCAACATCTGCCTTAGTGGGACTTCAGATCTGCAGCCATAGCCTCGCCTTAGCTGGGTTGAAACTCCTGACACAACAGGACTTTGGCTTTAGTAATGAGACATCATCTGTCTGTGTTGGAAAAGTAAAATAAAATTGTTCTTGCCACCCTCTAAGGATACCAAAGGGACCAAATTAGAAGCTTCTAGACCAACAACACTATAAATATAATTTTCCACAATTATATTTTTTTCCCATCTGAGAGCTTGTCAGAGGAGTCACCCACCTGGTTTAGGATTTGGAACCAAGACAATTTATGCTGTGACATGAACCAAATTTAAGTAATACAGCCGGCTCCCCAAAGCCCCTGCATCCTCACCGCCCCAAGGTGATCTTCTGAGTAAAGAGGCAATGTGCTAAAAGAAAACAAAACCACAGAACTGAAATAAAGCAAAACCAAGAGCAAACATGTTTGAAAAAGCGTGTGGGCACTCAGCGGAGGAGCACTACACACAAACCACACATTCACCACATGCAAACCAAAAGGGGATGCAGGAGGCGGTTGCAGACAGGGTGAACAAAATATAATGAAAGCAAAAGTGAAGAATGGCAAAAAATAAACCTGAAATAATAAGTGTCTGTGAGGATGCAGCCAGAAAATAGGGGACAAGGGATGCAGTTCAGTGAGCTACTCTCTGGAGGGGCAGACTTATTAGGCCTTCTCCAGCAAGGTCCTGTGCACTTGACTTCTAGCAATTGCCTTTGGTCCCTAGAAGCTGGGAGGTAGAGAAAGGCCTAGAAGTCATTGCTGCTCCACAGCGAATGGACGACACATTCCTGGAGGCAGCCAAGCTACAATCAGAGCCAAGCATCTCTCCCACCTTGGGTACCACCCAAAGTTCTATGATCTTCTGTCATGGCTCCTCACCCTCTCAGAGTTTCCCTCTGAAGCTGGCATCCGGCTCTGAGCCTAGACCATACTTACATGGAGAGGATCTATGGATCATGGCCACTGCACTGAGAAGTCCTAGAACTTTAGTTTCTGAGCTGCCCCATCCAGCAGCAGCCCACACATGCCTGAAGAGCTGGGAAACAGACTCAGTCCTTTCTGGAATACTGTCCCCAAAGTCTGCCTGCCCAGCAACTGCCTACTGCTACTAAAGTGTCCCACCTCCACCTGGGCCATAGTGCCCTGATTCTGACTACCCATGCTTGTCTGCCCTTAGAGATTTGTCATCTGTGCCACTAGAAACCCAGAAGCCCCTCCCTTGGCCAGCATCCTCTGGGTTCAAGAGAGAAGAGGCCATCTCCTCATGTGAATCCATCTTCCTGTCCATCATAGCTCATGACTCCCAGCCACCAGAAGGAAGGATGCTAAGTCAGTGGCCTATCCTGTACTGCAAAACACTCTGGCACCACACCCCTGCTTCTGGTCTGCTCTGTGGGCATTTAGCTTGAGCCAGTGGGGATGCTCTGCATGAACACACCTTGCCCAGAGCCTAAACCAGCCCCAATAGCTGCTGCTCCCTTGAACTGTAACACCATGTGTGCAAGTGGGCAGGGCATACCCTATTCCTGGAACATCATGCCCTCAACAGGCACTGGCCAGCAAGTGATGCTATCCAGAGAGAAATTAGTCCAG
The DNA here is from genome assembly GCA_004025045.1 of Sigmodon hispidus. Classification (NCBI taxonomy): domain Eukaryota; kingdom Metazoa; phylum Chordata; class Mammalia; order Rodentia; family Cricetidae; genus Sigmodon; species Sigmodon hispidus. The sequence continues at coordinate 52,982 of PVIH01004236.1, forward strand.
AAAGTCCTAGGTAGACAGGGTATACGTGAGCAGAGAGGAGAGAGGGAACACATACCCCGGCCCACAGGCAGGGCCTCCGCATTGCAACACTGATCCACCAGCTGGTGGCAATGCTCGATCAAGGACTCCATCTGGGCCTTGTCACAGGACACACCCAGGAATCTGGCCAGCTGCTCCACCATGGTCACCAGGTCCTGGAAGACAAGGATACAGAGCAGAACAGTCCATCAGAGGCAGCATCCAGGGTACAGAGTTGAGCTGGAAACTGTCCTTATGGCTTAATTCCTTAGGACTTAGACCAGTCCGGTAATGAGCCAGAGGGTGATGCTGACTGGAGCACTCAGCTCAAAACCTGCAGGTCTTGGATTTGAACCCAGGCTCTGGTATAGGAGGGAGGTGTAGGGATACAAATTAAAGGACCTGAGAGCGGCTGTGGTTCATTTACCAACAGCAAAGAGTATCCATGCCTGGCAAGATTTAGCTGTCACCTGCTTCATGGGATCCTCTGCACCCATGAGTGTCCCAGTGACCTGTGTCCCACCCACCTCACCTACAAGAAGATGAGCTGAGGAAAATAAGTCCTTTTACATTTCTCACTGGACAGAGAGCCATTTATAGGTCCTACAATGCCAATAAACGAAGGCAGAACACAGTGGAGCAGGCACACCACTGTTCCCTAAGCAACCGTGTCCTCCCTAAGAAATGCAGAGATGCCTCCTATTCCCAGTGGGATTCCTGAGCAGTCTCTCCCAAGTCCCTGAAAGCCTGCTGGCAACTGCCTTAGTCAAACATTAGGAAACTGCTGGAGAATGTTTCCCCTCTAGAAGGAAATCAGCACCTGAAACCTCAGGAGGTCCCAGTTAAGACACTGGAATGGGAAGAGGAGGAAATGCTTATTCAGTGTGTGTTAACATGAGCACAGGTGTGTCAAAGACCCCAATGCCTTAGGCCCATGGGAGGAGCAAAGCCTTCCCCTGGTCCATATGTGGATGCTGACATATGTACAACTTCTTCCTCCCTTCTGGATGTTTATGTCCTGAGACTGCATCCCTAAAGAGACCCCTACCAAGCTCAAAGGTTAAGAGCACTGACTGCTCTTCCAGAGATCCTGAGTTCAATTTCTAGCAACCACATGGTGGCTCACAACCATCTATAATGACATCTGGTACCCTTTTCTGTATACTGTATACATAATAAATAAATAAATCTTTTAAAAAAAACATGAAAAAGCATAGTACAGTATATTCAAATCTCATTTAAAAAAAAAAATTAGCTTAAGCCTGTCTCCTTGTTCAGCAATAAACCCAATGAGTTGCTGAGCATCACCATCTGAGTATACATCCCATCAATCCCAGCTTTTCTGTATCTCTTCATTCCCCATCACTTCATTTAGGTTAATCCCTAAAACTGTACAAGGTTGTGGTGCCTACTGGTAATGTTTTTAACTTTTAACAGGCTATCATGGAAGTGTCCGCTACTCCATGAATTCCTGCAGCACCCACCCACCTCGAAACCTTGATCCTGATGTTCCTATTCCAACGTTCTTCATCTCCCAAGGACATACAGCCCCAAGGTCCCGGGCACAGGAATGGTACAGTGGGTTATGTGAACAACAGGCATTAGAGAAAGCTCAAAGGAAAGAAGAGCCCACTACTAACCCTGGCATTTAAATGGGTAGAAGAATGAGAAATAAAACTGGCCCTCAGAAGAAACCACCCAGTGAAAGGGTTGCAGGAAATAAAAATAGATGGCGGAGGTGCTCTGCAAGATTGATCCAGGCAGCCCAGCATCCACACACACCCTCCTTGGAGACTGGATAGCTTCTGCATCTGGCCACATATTAAAAGAGACTGTTGCATAGTTACAAGGCCAAACATAACTGAACATCTCATTCATCTGAGCTGCTTGTTCCACTCATAACCAGGGACCAGAGTGCTGGCCAGCCACCTGTCATTATCGGGAACTTTATTAGTGAGAGGTTACCCCTCAGGGTGACTGTGAAGATGAAGAGGGCCTTATCTTAGGGCACCTGAGCACAAGCCACCAAGACAGGACCGGCAGCAGTGAGGCAGCTGACGTAGAAAGGGGCAGGTGGGGTGCTGGGGAGGTAGCCCAGAGAAGAAAGCATTTGCTCTACAAGTGTAAGGACCTGAGTTCTGATCCCAAAATCTGATAAAAGCTGCATGCAGTAGTAGCACACATCTGCAATACCAGTATTCCTACAGGAGATGGGCAGTACAGACAGACGAACCCCAGCCTGGCATGTGCCACAAAGACAAGAGACCCTATCCCAAGCCAATGGTGGAAAGCAAGGACCCAAGATTGTCATCCAGCCTCCAAATTCACAGTGCAGCAGTGTATTGCTCACACCTCCACTCACACACACACTCACAGGTTTACACACACACACACACACACACACACACATGGAGGGGCAGTGGGGAGCACCCAGCTCTGCCTCTAACACCCTAGACAGGAGAGTGCCTGCCTATTCCACAATCTGGAAATGCAGATGCTCACTCGTAGCTTAGTTTTATACAGTAAGACGTGAACTTGAGTTCCTAATAATGTAATCTTAGGGGCTGGAGGAATCGCTCAGTAGTTAAAAGAGTTGGCCACTCTTTCAGAGGACTCAGGTTCAATTCCTAGTACCCATATGATAGTTCACAACTGCCTGACTCCAGGCAAGGGATCTGATAAACTTTGGGTGCACGTGAGTACTGCACGCACGTGGTACACAGACTTAGATGTAGTCAAAACACCCGTATGCATAAAATAAAAAGTTTAAAATGAAAGCTGTGTGGTTGGTGACGTACACTTTGGTCCCAACTTTCAGGAGGTAAAGGCAGGTGGATCTCTGTGAGTTTGAGGCCAGCCTGGTTTACAGAATAAATTCCAGGATAGACATGGCTGATATATAGAGAAACAAACATAATCTCAAGCCCCTAATCTCCATCAAAGACATCCCTGACTATAGGTGAGGTTTCTGGACAATCAATAATTCTGATTAGACACTAAACGAATTTCAGTGGGTAGCTATGGTTAAGTATACCCCCTCAGGGAGCTCCTGTTAAGTTTTATCCTCTGGATGATGCCAACAGAACCTAAAAGGGGAAAAGCAGAGTCTGGAGAGATGGTTTAGCCACACATACTGCTCTTCCAGGGAACTGCAGCTGAAGGCACAGCTCCCATCTCACACACAACTGCTGTAACTCCAGCTTCTGGGGATCTGATGCGCTCTCTTCTGGCCCCCACAAACACCTGCATTCATGTGCACAAACCCCCACACATATACATAATAAACAATAAAAATAAAATGACTGTGAAAATGACACTAGCCATGTGTTTGATTAAAGTCCCCCCCACACACACACACACACAGGCCTAGGTGCTGGAGATTGGTTCCAAGCTGGTGGGACTGTTTTGGGAAACAATTAAAAAACCTTAGGAGGCCTGGCCTAGCTGGAGGAAGCAGTCACCTGGGATGGGCCTTTGAGAGGAATCTCCAACCTCTGGCCCCTCTGGACTTCCTGATCTCCATGAGGTAACCGACCCCTGCAGCATGCCCTCACCCCACCACAGGGTCAGAATCAACAAATCAGACCATGGACAGAATCCTCTGAACACGTGAGCTGAAATCCATTCATCTTCCAGTGGTTCTCTGTAGCCTTGGAGCACCAGGCTACCTGGAATTGTCCCATGCGTGTGGGGTCACTACTCTGAGATTCTCAACCACCAGCAGTTAGTGAAGTCATCTGCCTGGTGCCCATGTACCCCCTAAGAACAGCTGGGTCCTACCAGGTGGTGGGCACCCTCTGTGATAGCAAGGTCTGTGGCACAAGCTTTCCCTCTATCTCTCCTGCAGCATGCTTTCTGGTACTTATGGGCCCTAAATGTGTAAGCCCAGCCTAGAGTCACTACAGAGAGGCATCTAGGATGGGGTACCAGGAAGTGGTAGACACCACACCACCACAACCTCTCCTCAGCCCTTCCCTGTGCTCAGGAGCCATCATCACCGGGGGCCCTTCATAAGCTCCTCTCCTCCACCCTTGCATCCTCAGCATGTTCCTGATCAGGTTTCCAAAGTCATGTTCAAGTCCACACAGGGTTGCCTCCCTCTCTAACACTACCTCCAGTCTGTCTGACCTCTGCTCCAGTCCCTCCCGCTAACCATCACATTCCCCTAACACAGTGGGCACGTGTCAGAATGTGGACCCTGGTCTGCCTGGGTCAGGACCTCCAGAGCCTGGCTCCCTGCAGCCCAGGCCTGTGCATTTTTAGGGATTGCACTATGAAGGACTGCTTCCCCTGCTCCAGCAAGAAGATTGCACAGGCTTTTGACTCTCAGTGCCTTATGGCACTCTCAATCTTCTTGTGGGAAGGGAGGTAGGTGTCCCCAGACTGCGGGTCACTCTATTATGCAGAAAGCAATAGCTGGTGGCTTGACACAGGCTGCTGATCTGAACATATGAACACACACATACAAAGACCGGGCAGGGCAGCCACTGACAAGACAGCCTATGAGCAGATGAGAGAGCAACTTATGTGGATCTCTGAAGAACATTCTAGATGAACAGAGCATGCACATGCCTGAGACAGAAGGTGGAGGAACAGGTTAAAGCAATAAGAAGGGGTGGGGGGGATGATAATGAATCCAGGACTAGGGACCACTGCAGAGGTCTGACGACCATCCACAGCCACACGAGCTGTGACAAGTGATAATTCATTTTAGCACCAGTAGGCAAAACTGCCATGATGAGGACTTGATGGATAGGCTGGGGAGGGAGCCAGGACTAATGTCTGGGATTATGCCTCAGTAACAGGCTGGAGAGATGCAGATATGGACAGAAAGATGGGCAGACCTGGGCACAAATGGTTGGGGAAGTCCCAAATGGGACCTTAGACCTACAGTATAAAAGAGACATTGGAACAAATAAGAGAATGCCACCTGTGTAAGCATTCCCAAGGCTGGCATTCACGGGAGATGTAACAGAGTTGCGGCTACGCCCCTGGGTGTGGCTATGCAAACATGGGCCCACCTGCTCTCTTAAAGAAAGTGCTCACACAAGCCCCTTCCCCTTCTTCCTCTTTTGTTCCCCTGAATCTCTGTCTGCTGTCCTGCTAATAAACTCTACTGTGGTGGTATTCCCAGTGTTGAGATTCCATTCATGTGTCACCCAAAAAACCAACAACCTGAGCAACATTAGAAGGCTGAGAGCCTGCCACAAACTTAGATAGGGTTGCTGAGGCTGTGAGGGACAGGGTCAGAGGCTGGCTTGGGTGCATGAGTCTTTAGTCACCCTTGGATGACCACACAGACACGTCTTGGGGCATCCCCAGGCATCTCTGTGCATGGTGGCAGCAGGCTGAGGCCCGTGGTGCCTGGTCATCTGTAGTTAGGAGGAAGGAAATATCAAGAGATGCAGGATGTGGGGCTGGACACATGGCTCAGCAGTTACCAGCACTTGGTTCTCTTGCAGAGGACCCAAGTTTGGTTTCCAGCACATACATGGTGGCTCACAACCATTCCTAAGCCCAATTCCAGGAGATCTAACATCTTCTTCTGCCTCTTTGGGCACTGGCATGCTCATAGTGCACTATATACATTCAGGCTAAAAACACACAAACATAAAATAAATCTAAGAGAAGGAGGTGAGGGGCAATGAAAGTGGCAACTTGGCAGCCAGATAAGGAAGAGAGGGGTAAGGAAAGGAGGGGTCATGTTGTTAGAAGGCTAGGTGACAGGAACCCAACAACCATCACTAACTGTATCAAAATAGAGGATCCCCGGGAACCATAACAGCACAGCGCGGGACTGTTGAGACAAGAACAAGAGGCTTGAGATATAGCGGAAGGGTTTGCAGTGATGGGGAGGTAAGGGTAAGACTCTGAGAGGTCAAGGCCAGGTTTGCTCTTTACCAGTTTAAAAAATAAAATACTGGGTAGTGGTGGTACACACTTTTAATCCTAGCACTCAGAGGCAGAGACAGGCAGATCTCTGAGTTCAAGAACAGCTTGGTCTACAGAGTGTGTTGCAGGATAGCTAGGGATAGCCAGGGAAACTGTCTCCAAAAGCCAGAGAGAGAGAGAGACAGAGAGATACATCAGTACACCCACACATGGCAATGGAGATCCCAGGGGATGCTGTAGCTATCATGACACTCATTATACTCATACACTGAGTGTCCCTCACATCGACAACGACACCTATCAGAGTCTGTACAGAGCAAGGCTTTGCATCCACACCAGCCAATATTAAGAACCCATCAGGGTCAGGAACGGGGCGCCACAGGCTAACACATAAAGTCACAAGCATCCTAAAATCTGATGCAGAGGGCAAAGGGACTTGGTTACTCCAACACAAACACACTGCCTCACACAGTCACCAAAGTGACGGTATTGAGACAGCACATGAGAGTGACAAAGGCCCTGCTTCTGTTGCTGAGATTCTGTTTCTTGGCTTTCCAAACATCCCACCGCAGTATGTCAGTCTGGAACTTGTCCTGGGAACCAGACAGAGGCCATGTGCTGGACCAGGGATTTGAGCCCAAGTCTCCTCTGTGGCCCACATGCATCCCTGGGCATGGAAGCAGTTGTACAGATGATACCTCCCATGCCATGCTCTGTGACCTTCTTGCTCCAAAGAACTGCTCCATGCCTCCACTTGGGTCTAGCACCAGAGTCCTAGGACCACGGACAGTTCCAGGACCATGGACAGCATTTCTCTCCCCAGAATGGACTGTATCTCCCCAGCTACTCACCCGGTGCATATCTTCATACTTGAGGAAAAGCACATTTGCATCCATACGATGTTCCCAGAATTCCTGAACGTGCTCAAACCAGGAGCCGTAGCCCACTGTGGAAACAGGGAGAGGAGCACAGCTGGGGAGGGAATTGTGGAGGTGATCTTGCCCCCACAGGATGTTCCTGCCCAGTTGCTGTGGAGGAAACTGCAGGGTCTCCTGGAAGGAAGAAACCATTAAAGGCCCTCACCCCTCCTGCTAACACTCCTTCACCCCTACCCAGCCTGAGCACTGATGCACTGGTGATCTCACAAGGCAGGGCTCTAAGGATGTAGGATGTGGTATGTATACTAGAGCCAATGGGGGAAAACAGTGGCCAGAGGGCTGATGTGTGGGAAGCTGGTTCCAGGACAATTCTGGCCAACTCCAGGCATTCTCAGTGAAACCTGTGATCTAGAGATGGGGGCCCTGCACCATCATCACACAAGCATCATGTGCGTCAATATGACCCTGCCTGGTCAGAACCCAAGGTCTGGACTGTACCCTTGGCAGGTATGAGAGGACCCGGCCACATCTGTCAACTCTATCACAGCATTCCGAGTGAAGAGTTTCGGTAAGCACCCATCTTTGGCTGGGCTGTATAGCCCTATGAAGGACTTCGTACCATGCTTCTACAGGAGTCCCGGTGCGGGACTTGGTGAGATGCTATACAGGAGTGGTACCCTAACACTGCTGAGCAAGAGAAAGGGACCAACTGGATGAGATGCAGGGGCAGGAATGGGACTCCACCCTCCAGGCTACCTGCAAGTTCCCTGGGTAATGAGTTATACCGGGACACAGTGGACCTGCACAGGCACACCCCATTCAGACACACATAGATGACCTCTGCAAACTCCTTAGAAGATCTGTTCAATTTACACAGAGCTGAGTCTCAGGAGAGGGCAGTGACAGACCAGGTCACAATGAGGCCTGTACCCTGATCTGGATCCATGTGTTCAGCTGGAACTGAGTCCAGGATGATGAAGTCCGGGGATAGGAAGAAGACAGACAGCCCAGTAAAGAAAGAGGAGAATTCTCCCCACTTCCGGAGAAGGCACAGGACTTCCAGATGGCCTGGACCTCACTGGGTCACAAAGACACTGCACAAGGAAGGCCAGACGGACCAACAAAGGAAGGCATGCTGGCTGTTACCAGGGATACCAAGAGCACCCCACTGCCGCTGTACCTGGGGCCACAGAGGAAAGAGATGCATGTGCGCTGGTGGGAGCTGAGCCTCTAGAGAAGAGGATCCTGCCACGACCCTCTGCTTCTCCCTTCACCTCACTTTGCTGGGACTATAAAGTCGTTTACCCAGAGCCTGTAGGATAGTATAGCTCATACAGCCCCCGCCCAGTAAGAGGACACCTTTAGCTTACTCGGCACATTGCACAGGTCAGTGTCTTTGCCAACACTGCATCTGTCAGGTGACTTTGTCCACAGATCCCCCATGGACTTGTGTCATAAAAAGGCTGTCCTATATCAGGGACCCTGGCCAGAGATTCCACACACCATGTCACTTGATCCTGGCATCACTTAACCTCAGCCCTAGAGTCTCAGGCCACCAATATTCTCACACTGGCCTCCCTCACAGTACCTCCTACCCTGTTCCATCCTCTGCTCTGTCCAGTACTCGGGACACCAAAGCCAGTGTCTGACATGCTAGGTAAGCATCCTGCATCTCCAGCCTTCTTCCCACCACCTTTTATTTTGAGACAAGGTCTCCCTAGGTTGACTATACTACACTTGAATTCACACTGTAGCCCTGGCACACCTTGAAACTGTCTGTCTCCTGCTTCAGTCCCCAAGCTGCTGGGATTATAGCCCTGGGCCACCATCCTGGCTAGGAAATAATGTTTTTTTTTTTAAGATAATACTTCTCTTTGCAGCTGCCACTTTCTTTGGAGCCTTGGGCAAGGAGAAAGTCACCATGTTGCAGCTACTAAGGAAGGTACGTGAGCACCCAAGTCACACGCTTTGAGAAGAAAACTGAACAGGACGGAGTGCATGGCCTTGACAGAGTGCATGGTCTTGGCTGCTGGGACTCTGCACTGTGAACAGGGAAACCCATGTCAGAGCAGACTTTAGCAGCTCTGGCTGACAGGTCACCAAGCTGAATGTGGCAGGCTCTGCTGTCACTACAGTGCTGTTCCCACATACCTATGAGGCAAGAATGGGCACCAAGACTAGAAGGTACAATGCCATGAGCCAAAGGGGGGCTGTTCAAACACTTGGAAGACTGGAAGGAGCACCTTAATAGTGCACAGGGAAAGAAGCTGGGGGGGGGCCCGCAGCAGGCTCAGGGACCCTGGAGAACAGGCGCTGCTATTTCCCACCATGCATGTGATCCAGCCCTGGGCACAGCTGAAACCAGAAAGAAACAGATCGCTGGGAACCTCTGGCCCCTGTGGGTTTCCAACAGCAGGCACCCCAGTGCATCTGCTGCAGCCCAGCCCTCTCTGCAGGGCCTGGTCTGCACCACTGCCTAGGTAGGAGGCTGCCCAGAGGCCTGCTGCTCTTGAGGTTTCACAATCACACACTCTATTCTCATCTTGTCTCACAGCCTCCCTGAGGGACCCCCATGAGCCACACAGATCAGATAGGATATTTCGAGACCCAGGGCTATGCCAGTCTCAGTGTGGACTGATGAAAGTGTGTTATAAGATCTTTCCTATGACTGGATGCATACCACACAGTCCCCTGCCAGCCACAAGACCCACAGAGATGTAGCAGTGACCGGGGAGACACAGTCAAAGGGGAACTGGTTCCAAGGAGACAGGGGATCTGCAGGGAGATGGCGCTGCTTCCTCCTATGATCCCAGACTTCTAGAAAACCAGCTGGGTGAGGTGGTCAGGGGCTGCTCCTCCTCCTGGGTCAAAAAGGAGTCAATAGGAAGTATATACAGCATTCAGGCCAGCACATCCTGCTCCCTAAGTGTGCAGTTCCGGGCCTGTGAAGTCCAGCCCCCTTGATGATTCACACCCAGTATCAGCCTTCACACTGGTCTCCCCACCATTCACAGCATAAAGATCTGGGGCCTCTAGTTCACAGCTTTATTCTCACTTTGTTAAGAGCCCAGGCAGGGAGGACAGATGAGTATCTGGACTCGGAAGTCCCAGAATCTGTGCTGATGCACACCACCTCTATGATCCACAGCTTCTTAACCTAGGCATCTCCACCATGGGGTAACAATGCAAGCCCTATCTGCACAGTTGGCTTCCAGAGGTGTGGTGAGGTGACATCACATGCCACACCTTCCAGAAACCCCCAGCACTGGCTGGTATTTGAGCTCACAATCACTGACACTTACATTTGTCGTTCATGAACCGCCGACAGAACTCCTGGAAGGTGCCTCGGTAGCTCATGGTCCGCAGAGAGCGGTGAAACTGATAATAAGACACCACCAGGTCCTTGGGGTTACGAGCCATGTAGATGACCTGCAGGGAGCAGAATGATGGGTCATGCCCTCTCCAGGTGTCCTCTTGCTCATTCTCAGCACGGAAGTACTTTGGCCCATGGGCTGTATGCAGGATGAGCATGTGACTGTCTTACTGAACTGCTTTATCCAGGTACTACTGTAATCACTAAGAGACAGACACTGATGAAGGCTGGTGTCCGTCCTGAGAACTTTGACTGAGGAGAGACAAGGACAGGAAACACCATCCTCCAGTGTGAGAGAACACCCCTTATTCCCTGGTAATCATAAAGAAAGCACAACAGATATGATCCAAGACAGACCCTGGGCCAGGGGCAGAGGCACCCGCAGTGGTTTCAGAGCCTAGGATTCTTAATGAGGAAGTGGGGGATGGGAAATAGGAATAGGTTACCTTGGAGTCCCCATTGTGGAGGTCAGAGGGCAGGAAGCGGTAGGGGAGATGGCTCTTGATGAGGCGGGGAGATGTCAGTTCCTGCGGAGAGAGAGACAGCTTTCACATTCCCATGTGTGTGAACATGCACACACACACAAGCACACACATCATGCAGGTGCATTCTCTCTGTCTCTCTGTCTCTCTGTCTCTCTGTCTCTCTGTCTCTCTGTCTCTCTCTCTCTCTCTCTCTCTCTCTCTCTCTCTCTCCTTCCTTCCCAGGGCCTTTCTAACCACTCTGAGAGGATCCTGACCAAGCAGCACATAGTACATGCTCTAACCAACTACCCACTTGAGCCATCTGGACATAACTCACAGATGGCTGCCTCCCAGGAGTTGTAATGAGAAGCCCTGTCCCCAGCCTGAGGGGTCAATCCCTTACAGCCATAGGGATTTGATTTGAGTAGCTGAGAATGAGTAAGGGTCTGTGGGGCAGCAGAAACATAAAACACAGGCATAAATAATGCCTATGAGAATGTGGGAGTATCTAACGTTAAAGCCTCCAGCTACCCTCCACTCTGACCTCACAGCAGCCCAGGGGATCATGGGACAGCAGCTTTCCATCAGCCCTCCACTCAGAGGCCTTCAGCCTGTCAGCTTCCCCTTGAACCATGAGTCTAGGTGTCCATTCATCCTCTGCTCTTCTCTTCCTTCAGAACATTCCTGAGACTGTTGTCACCTCCGCTCCACTGTCCCCAGCTCTGTAACCAGCATGACTTCCTGCCCTGAGGTGGGACCTGTCAGCTCACTACCACACCAGGAGCAGCACTAACACGCGAGATGCTAACAGCAGAGGCACGGTACACTCCCAGTATTTCCTGCACACCCAACATGACCCGGCACGGACTGCAGACAGGAAGGCGACATCCAGGTGCCAGGTCCAGGCAGAAATAAGCTCACCAAGAGCAGGAAGGATCTGCTGCTGTGACATGTGGACAAGCCTCTTAGAGATATACTCCCCGAATGCTCATCTAGCCAAAAAGCAGGTAGGAGAGCCAAGGGTTGTAGGACCTGAACTACAAGTCAGCAGGGGACAGCTCTAAGGGCTAGAATGCACCAAGCCTCTTACTGTTGAGATGGGATCTCATCATACAGCCCAGGTTAGCCTCAAACTCATGTGATCCTCCTGTGTCAGTGACCCCAGTTCTGGGGCAATAAGTAAAAGGTACCACCTCTAGTTACTTTCATTTTTGATACCAAGGATTTTATTCAAACATGTCTACTCCAGCTCCCTTGACAGATGAGGGAGAGGGCTGAGGTCTTCTTCCCTACTAGCAGTCTCTCAGTTGGTGACCAAGCACATATATTTGTTTTCTCCTCACCTCACAGACTCCCTGACATCAGTCATCTGTACCTGACAGGTCTCAGGGTCCTTAAGGACTCACACTGAAGTAAGGACTCAGTTCTGTCAATTTCTCTTCCTGGCTAGCTTGAACTTCCTAGAGGCCCACAGTTATTCCCATGAGCACCCATGAGCCCCCTTGAGAAGCCACTGTGACTGGGCAGGTGTAACTGTGGAGGAAGGGGTCACACGGATACCTTGATGATGTCCAGACCCGGCTGTGGGTACTCCAGCACTGGCAACTGTTCATCAATGTTCATCAGGCCAATCTCGTCAGGGTCGGCGCCCTGGCTCACAAGGTAGACCACCTCCTGCAGCAAGCTTGTACCTGAATAGAGAGTTAAGAAAGGATGCTCAGAGGAGCCACCAGCCAGCCTCACAGCCAAGAAAATTCCTGCTGCCTCTTGCAGTGGGCAAGAGGAACCAAGAGAGAGCCCTAGCCTGAATGTGAGGCCTCAGCCCACCATGGCTGCCAGTGCCCGGCCTGCAGCTTTTCTTGGCATTCACTGGCACAGGACAGCTGGGAAAGCAAGCAGGTATGTAACCTGCCACTCACAGACCATGGTGGGGACCACTTCCAATTGAGGCTTCCAGGGGCTGAACTTTCCACTGGATTTATGAGTGACCAAGCTCATAGGGGAGGAAGGTGACTTCAGCCGCCACCTGATTCCTTCGTCTGCCCAGTGTCTACTACACTAAGCACAAATGCCATCCGTGCTTCTAGAACACACTGAGAGAAACAAGCCAATGGGCACATTCCAGATAGTTCCTAGCTTTGCCGTTCATGAAACACACAAGCTCTGACAACCCACTGATGGTCTAATGATGGCACACAGTGACAAGGAAGGATGAGCGTGCAATACCCAATGTGGGGACAAACCTGGACCAATAGCACCATGTTATGACTCTGGCTGTTTCTTTGCAAAGCGAGCTTCGAGGAAGGAGAGCAGGGTTAGAGTAAGGGTTAGGGGTCAGCATCTCAGCTCTCTCACTGCACCTTGTGGGAGGCAGGAGGTGTATGGAAGCTGGCTTCACAGAGACAGAACCATCTCTGCCTGAAGCAGCCTGCTCCCTAAGACAGCAGGAAATGACCAAAGCCAAGGACGGAAATAAGCCATGAAATGCAGAGAGAAACCCACCACAGAGCAGTGGCCTGCAGGGCTAAGGACCTGTGATTAGACCCTCATCTCAGAGCAGCGTGACATGGATGGGTCACCTGCTGAATTTGAGGACCATCCCTTCCCTCAGACCCAGGCCCACTGTCTCCAATCAAGTCATTTTCACAAGTTCCCATGGTTCACTGCAACAACCAGGCACCAAAGTCCATCATTAACGTTCCATCTCTCTGTCCCCTCCTTACAAACTCAGCCTCTCATGTAGACACAGTAGCTCCACCTCCAAAGCCTGCCTTCTTTGCAGCCCCAGAATCACTCACTGAAAATGCTGCCATCTGAACCCTTCCTCAACTCCCACAATGCTAAGCCTGGCAGCACCCACCACACTCCAATCTCTGTGCATAAGTCACATGAAGCATGCTGCCTGGACTCTGCTGGGTACACAGTCCTAGCTGGGGCTGCAGGGCCTGGCAGACCAGTCAACCAACAGTCAACCGGAAACCAAGAGAGGCAGACAGACTCCAGCAGTCTGCAGTTCTCCAGCATCTGTGGCCAGCCCCTGTTCCTTCCAGTTCCCAGGGCATGGGAGCAAGTACTAACCCTAACCCTAACCCTAACCCAACCTCCCATGACTTCAACGAACAGGTAGACACAGGTAAACAAACTGTCCCCTCGCTTTGAGCTTTGGTCTCTGTAGTTGATCCTTTCCTCTCTGGCCTTCTCTAGGTGGCCTCACGCAGCCCCACCCACAGTAAGCTAAGGCACACATCCCACCAGGTTAGCAGAGACGGCTCCTGTGTAAGAGGCCTTTATCCCCGCCTCTTTCCTCTACACGTCTATTCAAATGTCACCCATCAGCAAAGGCCTGTCATCAGCTGTCCCGTCCTTCATGCTTTAAATCTGCTGTACCAACAGCCAGGAGCCATACACTACATCCAGATCTTAACTGTAGCCAGAAAGCCAATTTGTTTCCGTGGTCCACCCCATCCTCCAAGGCCCTGCCACAGTTCATACACGCTGAGCAGGCAGGATGGATGGGGTGGGGGCAGCGAAGGCACCAGGAAGCAAAGCCACCAGGGAGGAAGTGGTCAGCAGCTTTACAGTCACACGGGGAGGGTCCTAGGCCATAGCTGTAGTAGAAAGATCACACACACACACACACACACACACACACACACACGGCGCACAATCCTGGTAAGCACTGTCCACTAAGGCCCAGATAACTTCCCAGAAAGGCCCTGAAATGAGTCTCTCCTGGGTCATCTTTATAAACTATTTTTAATGTGCACCATCCTGATGACAGCCCACATAGATAGGCTCATGTCTCAAACAGACCTGAGCTGTATTTCAGAACCACCTCCATCCACAAATCCAACTTTACCTCCACTAGGTATTCATGCTAGAAACACCACCCATGAGAGCCAAAAGCAGCTAGTCATGTGACAGGCACTCATGCAGACGTAACAACACTAACTAGACTTAATGGTCTTCTGTTTTTTGTTTTTTAGTCCTAAAGTTGGGAAAGCGAGGTATTGCGGTGCCCAGGGAAATATGGAGAGAAAAACCATATAGATATGACCAAAATACATTTTAAACATGTATGAAATTCTCTACAAATAAGTAAAGTTATTACATTTTTTAAAAATAAAGAAAACAAAATCTCCCTTCTACAGAAGACACAGGAAGTGCCAGACAGTGAGCTGCTCAGGTCAGGGTTGTTCAGTGCCTAAAGATTGTGAGTATGCACATTGTGAGCACTGTCCCCAAGCTGGGACAGACATGCATGAGGACACAATGTAGCTTCACGTCACATTAACACCCAGCAACAGGCTAACAGGATGAGCTAGCTCCTGGAAGACAGCCTGTGTGGGTCTCATAGCTACCAACTCTGGGCCTCAGGAGCAGGATATAGAGGTGCCAGTCTCCAAATGGGTCACCAAGTGTACAGTGGCAGTTAAGGCCACATCAGAGCTGGGAATGAACAGGACCAGGGGCTGAAGCCAAACCACTGTGAGTACTTAGGGACAAAAGCAGCAGGGCAGAACAGGGATGTCAACAAGACTTTACATCGCTGTGGTGGCCACCAATATGCTAGGACACTTTGAAATACACAAAAGCTGGGGCCTCCCATGCTGCCTGGAGGAGGGAGCCCCTGTGAGCTACCAGCCTGCTGCACCCCAACAGACACGATCTGCGGGGCAAACAGCTGTCAGCCGGGAACACAGCCAGACTCTCCATGGGCTCTGTTTGGTGGACCAATGCCATCATCCGCAGCTCACTTCGCTGATACAGCCAACGCCTGAATGACAAAGCATCAATGCCCTGTGGTGGCTTGACCTGAGTCCTAGGTCGAGATGTATAGAAGGTCCTGGAATTCACTTATCTTCCTACTATTTAGCTTTGTCTTATGAAACTTTCTTTCCACTTCATAGCCATTTCCTCAGCTAGACCCTGCAGCCCAGCACTGACCATCCCAACTCTTAGATTTCCCTCACAAGACTTCCTGGAACCCAAGGTTCTCCAGACAATCCTCCTCCATGCTGCTTTTTCTGAGAAGGCATCGCCCCACTCTCTAAAGACAGAAGCCATCAAGGCATGGGAGGGGACACCTGGGACATTGTTTGGGACACTTTCACACTTGGTGTTTGCATGGCTCTGTCAGCCTACAGGAAGCCTCACTCACTACCAGGTGGGAGTGGGAACTGAGAGAGAGAGAGAGAGAGAGAGAGAGAGAGAGAGAGAGAGAGAGAGAGAGAGAATAAGTAGGCAGAGAAGCAAAAAGGCAATCTGACAGAACACAAGTTGCCCCCATCTATCTTTTTCTCTAAAGAGGATCTGTCATTTCTAATCCCCATGAGACTATCCCACAGGTCAGTTCTTTGGTGTCCACGGTCCCAAAAATGGGTACCTCCAACTTCTGGTATGAGGCTTCAGAGATGGGGGTGGGAGGGGACAGACATCCTGTCAAGGGCAGGTGAGGTTGGGACCCTCACCTTTCAGAGTACATCTTCCACCTGACCCCCGCTGCTAACAAGGCCTGTGCTTGTGTCCCCACATCCACAGCCTTTGAGACAGTGACCCAAAGAAACTCCGTGGGGTGAGCACCTCAGTGATTCCCAGGACTCTGCAGTGGGAATTACCCTCCTCATCTTCAGCCAACATCTGCCCAACCCAGCCTGATCTTGCAGACTGTGTACTATCCACATGGACTCTGGGCTTCCCAGCACTCCTGATCACTTTAGAGAAGTTATTAGAACCAAGAGAGCTCTGTCTGCCCCAGAGAGCACCCACCCTGCTATCTGCTAAGGACCTCTCTTCGCCCAGGTGGTGATCCGACCAAGGTGAGATAGAAACAGGAAGCCGTGGGACACACCCGACCTGTGATATGGAGGACAGGGGTGGTCCCAAACCCACTGGTAATCCTTTTGAGTGACCAGGATCCCACTGGGCACCAAGAAGAAGCAGCAGCTCCAGACACCAAGTGTGACTTGCTCCTTCTGTTAAGACAACACCATGTGGCTGTGTTGCACTGAGCCCCACCACCTTGCCACACTTCAAAAACCCCCAAAACCTGGAGCCCCTGTCCCTAGCTTACTTCAGATGATAACACACCCTACAGGCATCTGAGGAGGTCTTAATCAAAGGACTGCCCAGGTCACACTGGCCCGTGGGCGTGTCTCAATATGGGGTCTCACTCTGCCTACTGTGGGCAGCACAATCCCTAGGCAGGTGGTCTTGGGCTGCATAAGAAAACTTTCTAAGAAGCATGAGTGATCGTGAGGCAGCAAGCAGTGTTTCTCCCTGACCCCTTCCTGCAGGCTCCTGTCTCAGGCGCCTGTTCTGACCTCCCTCCATGACAGACTGGGACCTGAAATTGTAAACCAAATAAACCCCTTCCTCCTCCTCCAAGCTGTTTTGCTCGGGAGTGTATTCTCTCAAGACAAAAACACACCAGGACGCCCAACCTGGTCCTCCAGTGACTATAGAAGCAGAGGAAAGACACCAACCACTCCTCTAGGCCTCAGTTTCTTCACAGTGCCAATCTCCTGGGCCTGCTACTCTCTGAGTGGGTGCTCACTCAGGTGGAGGATACCCCTGCTGCCCAGGAGGTGGTAGATGCCACCCTGTAGCCATTAGTGGAGTTCAGGACCCCATGGGGTGCAACATGTACCCCTGAAAGAGCACACAGCAGAAAACCTCGGGCAGATGCCCCTGAAGGAAGAGCTAAGGACAACTGAGGCCACCTAAAACCCACAAAGGCACAGAGGATGCCCAGGTGCAGCTCAGCCATAACAATCCTGCCATCACTCTAGAAGAATCATGTGACCCACTATAGCCAACACAGACTTCTGGCTGCTCTCTCCATTTCTACCATTGTGATGGCCTCCCCAGGCTGGGCTGTTCAGACATGAGTAGAATGATCTGGCTATACCTAAATGGAGCCAACCTGGGTACTTTGAAGACACAGGAGCTGCCTCCAAGTCTAGCTTAGACAGACTGGAAGCTGTCCCCAAACTAAGATCAAACGCAGGTCTTTGCCACCTGCCCTCCTTGGCAGACTTGTCCCCACTGGGGGCTCCTGACGCTGAGGTGGATGGGTCCTTAGTGCATGGAGGCTCCTGGTCTCAGCCCTGAGTCCACTTTTCCCTTAGGGAGACATAGGTAAAATGACCAGTAACAATAGCCCTCAAACACAGGGAACAGCTGGCTGTGACTCCATCTTTCTCCCAGAGGCAAGGCGATTGCAATACAATCACCTTGTCTCTCCAAGGACCCCCAAGGCTGGGCAGAAGGCTACAGAGGCCACCTTTCTCTAGTTCTGCTTTCTACCCTCTCCAAGCTGATTAATGGAGGGTCACTTTCCAGAGCCCTGCCTAGCCTCACCGTCATAACCAAACTCTCAGCTTTGGAAGTCACTGGGACCAAGAAGTGTCAGGAGGGCTGGGGACAGCCGTGTTCACCCCTGACAGTGGCTCCTCTTTGGGAAGTGTGGTAGGTGACCCCAATGCCATCCCTTACAGTGTGGGCACTGGAGCCCACAACAGCAGTGCTGGTGCCAAGGCAGTGATTCACAGTGACCCAGGGCTAGACCTGACTTCTAAAACAAATAGAGTAAACAGAGAAAGTGGGTGAGGACCCAGAAAGGGTTGAGCCTGGGGCACTCACCTCAGCCTGGAACCGGTTACAAGTGACCACCAGAGTCAATGTCCCCACCTCTGCTGCGACTCAGGCATACTGGGAGAGGTTTAGGACCCTAGAGTTGGCCGTCTGCCTCAGAGCCCTGATGTTGGAGCCTGGCTCTCACTAGCTCACTTGTGATCTAGCATGGTGGCCTTGAGGACGGAGGGCCAGGAAGTGGACAGTAGATACATTAAGAGCCTTCAGACCATAGGGCTGTCAATTTCAGGAAGGCAGCTTCACAGAATAGGGTCAGGAGGGCACAAACCAGGTCCCTGAGCCCCTGCTGTGGTCTCATTGCTAGGGAAGGAGATGGTGCCTTTACCTCAACTCTGGCCTATGCTTCCCATGTACTCAGCGCACGTCCTACACAAGATGTGAGCTTATCTCCTGGAAACCCAGCATCCAGCCAGTGATGGTGGGTAGGACTCCTGAAACACTGGCACATGAGAGATTGACACAGGAGGATAAGGAGTTCAAGGCTAGCCTCAGCTACATAACAAGTTCAAGGGCAGCCCATGCCGCCTAATACCCTGTCTCAACAACAACACAAATGGGTACCCTGTGGGGTGACTGTGATACTGTGCCCCAACAATTCCAACCCTGGGAAAGGCTAAAGCAGAAAAGATGAAAATTCAAGGCTGGCCTGTAGTATACAGACAGACCATGTCTCAAAACACACACACACACACACACACACACACACACACACACACACACACATTTACCATCTGACCTCTCCCTACAGTGTCCAGGAAGCTCACCAGACCCAGCAGACCTCAGAACTGGGTTTCTCTAACACCCACCAGCTCCCTAAGTCCACAGCTGCTCTCCTCTGCTCTTCCAGTAACTCACACCTCTGTCCCCCCTCCCCCAGGTCCTAAGGGCTCTGATAGCCAAGTTTCCCACAATTCCTAGAATCCAGGAGGGGAACTGGAATCTTTCTTTACCCATGTGCACATCCATATACTTTGGGGTAGGACAGTACATCCATGGCCCAGCTGAATGGCAGAGCATGCACTGAACATAAGGCCTTAAGGCCCTGGGTTCATCCCAGTCCCTAACCCAAAAGAGACAAGACCAGGTAAAGCCCCTAAACCCACTGTTAAGTGGCCAGTATACTTTCAGAACTCTTGAAAGTAGACCCTAGCCAAGACCCAGCAGGGACCTAGGGCTGGGATGAGGGCTGGGGGTCAGCCAGCCCTGCCCGTCTCCTGCTAGACCTCTTCCAAGAAAGCCTAACAGGCTGTATGCCCGATGGTGGGTCAGTGTCTGCAACCGGACTTGGCCTTTGCACCCGTGCGCATCCATCAGCCTCAGGGAGGATGCTGGGCAGCTGCCCTAGAGGATGGGACTCCACCCTGGCTGACACACTGCTTACATTTTCTCCTGTAACTGCCGGCTCAGACGCAGCAGGGTGATGGCCAGCCACCTTCTTGACTACCCTGAACCTGCAGGACAGCGGTCACAAGGACACTCTCCAGGCACAGCAGAGGAACCGAGGGCCGGCTGAGCACCTCCTACAGACCCCAAAAAAGGTATCACACGGCTGGGCTGTGTCTACACCAGGCCTAGGTGGCTGGGCGGCTCAGATCCCAGCTGTGTGACCTTGGACAAGCCTCCTCCCGTCTCTGAGCATCTACCTGGAAGCTCTACCTTGCATGACTGCTAGGGTCCAGGGTGCCTAGGTCCTGCCTGAAGCAGCTCGTAAACAAGGATACAGGGGTACAGAGTCCGGTCCCATCCCCCACAGAGCCCACGCTGGAGGAGCGCCCGCCGCTCCCGCTGCCCGCACCACACGGGGAGCCGGACAGGACTGGGGCACAGAGAGGTTGAGCGACCGGCCCAAGGTCACACAGCCGCCCAGGCACCGAGCACAGCTCCGGGTTCCCGACTTACCAGACTTGGGATAGGTGACGATCCATACGTCGCTGGGCCGCACCGGGAAGTCGGCGATGTCCTCCATCTTCCCACGGCAGAAGGGCGGCAACCGCACGCCATGGAACTCGAAGTACTTGCTCTCGAACTCACCCGGGGTGCCCGGGGTCTCCGCTTCGCTCTCCGCCATGCCGCCGCCCGGCCCGGCCCGCAGCTCCAGGGCGTGACGTCACGGCGCCGGCGCGGGGCTCCGCGGGCATGACGTCATGGCCGCACCCACGCACGCCGCGCCCCGTGACGTCAGGCGCCGAGGCCCCGCACTTACTGCAGAGGTGCGTCCCTCCGGGTCCGTGCAGCCGCTTATCTATCAGTCATCCGTGCAGGGTCAGGGCCCCCACGCCTAGGAGCAGCAACGGGGCATCTGCGCAGACCCAGGGTGAGCCACGGGGATCTGGAAGCCTCACCCCTAAAAGCTTCTGATGCCAGAGATGGAAAATCCCGCGTCAGACAGCGGCTGACAAAAGCTGAGCTTAGAAAGTCTGGAATCAGGTGTCAGAGAGGACTTCCCCAGGGAGAACCCCTGCAAGGAAAACAGAAGACCTCCGGGCAAAGAGGACCCCACCTTCAAAGCAGAGAGGTTGCTAGGTCGATAGGAACCCCAAAAAGGGCGTCTCCAGGCAGAAAGGAGCAGACCCCCAGCAAAGAAATCTCCAGACATAGGGGACTCCCTCCTCTAGAAAGGAAACCCTCATTCAGAGAGGACCAGACCCTCAGCAGAGAAATCTGCAGGCATGGAGGGACCCCTGAGAGAGAACACCGGGGCAGAGGGGACCCCCTCCTTTAGAGAGGAAACCCCTATGCAGAGAAGACCGCCCTCCCCTGGTAGAGAGAAACCCCAGAGTAGACAGACCCCCAGGCAAAGAGGACCCATCCCCAAGCAGAGAGGGATCCAGCAGAGATGGCGCCCTTAGGAAACCCCCAATGAGAGGCGACCCTGCAGGTGGCGCCCTGCACCTACTTAGGTCTGTA
This sequence comes from Sigmodon hispidus, assembly GCA_004025045.1. Classification (NCBI taxonomy): domain Eukaryota; kingdom Metazoa; phylum Chordata; class Mammalia; order Rodentia; family Cricetidae; genus Sigmodon; species Sigmodon hispidus. The sequence goes on from PVIH01004236.1 coordinate 74,170, forward strand.
TCCTCCTTGAGAATGGGGATCTTACTTCCAGGAGCCACAGCTGGGGGAAGCAGCTAACAAGGACCCAGGGGTCTGGGGAGCCCCTTAGGGATAGAACCCCTGCCTAACCCCCAAGGGTCAGTTCCCCAGCACTGGAGAAAAGAGAAACAGAAAAACAAGCCCTGGGCTTGCACACACTAGTGAGCACCTGGAAGGTGGAGGAAACGAGAGAATCAAAAGTTCAAAGCCAGCCTTGGCTATAATATAGTGCATTTGAAGCTAGCCTAGGATACGTGAAAGCCTTTCTCAAAACAAAGCTTAGAGTAGAGCAGGTTGGCTTTTTGCTGTCTAGCACAGGAGATACACAGACGTGCCTGGATACAGAGACAGGAGACAGGACCTGGCGGCTCTCCACACAGAAGGGCGTTATGGAGAGCAATTAGGGTGACATAAAGGGGCTGCGGTCAAAGACTGGGGTCCCGGAGTAGTAAGAGGACGTAAACAGTGTATTTAGGACCTCTGTGCTCTCTGATTGTCGCTGACGGAGGCGCAAGGGCTGTGTCGCTGTCTGAGGTGCTGAACTCTCAAAGCGTGGACCTCTCTGCCTGGTCCTCTGCAACACAGGTCCTCCAACGTCCTGGGTTGCTGTTGTTGTTTGTCTTTTGTTGTTGTTGAGTTTTTTTTTTTTTAGGAAGTTGGGTTTTTTTTTGGAATATTCTCCCATTTCCTGTATTATTAAAAATCTTAAGGGAAGGACTGGCAAGATGCAAAGGCACCCGCCACCAAGCCTGTGACCCGATTGTCATCCCCAGAACCCATGTGGTGGAAGGGAAAGAACAGGTCCTCTGTCACATTTGTTGTGACACATTCACACACACACACACACACACACACTAAATAAATAAATAGATGGGTGAATAAATAAATATTTAAATGAACAAATGTTATTTGAATGAAGAAATGTGACTTAAATTAGTGTAGTTTAAATACATGTAATTTAAGTAAATAAAACCTTTTTTCTTTGGTTTGGAAATGCCAAACATACACAAATTCTGGGAATGAGATAATTTTTGAGCATCTGTCACATCTCACCACACAATGTTTATTATCAACTCATTTCATCAGCTTACATGCGTATGCATGCATACACTGGGTATTTGTGCATTATCTCATTCATGTATACTTCCCTACAGACCCCTAAGATATAAGAACTCTTTGAAAACATGCTCCCCAACACAGAGGCACAACCTCAAAGTGATCATCAGGGTGATCAGTTAGGCATGGTGTCACACACCTATTATCCCAGGATAAAAGGTGAATTGGGAATTTGGGGTCATCTTCAACTACACAGTGAGTTTGACGCCAACCTGGCTACAGGCGTCTGCCACAGGACACCAGGACAGAAGTGATTGTGTGAGATGATAACACATCTGTCTTACTGTAAGAACTAATTTTCTTTGTGTGATCACATTGCATAATGACATCCATTTTAAAGAAGGGCTGGGAAGATGGCCCAGTGGATAAAGTACTTTCTGTACAAACATTAAGACAAATTTGAATCCCCAAAATCCACAATCAAAAAAAAAGCATGGTATGGCTGCACATGTCTGTAATCCCAACATTGAGAGTCATGCTAGACATGACCCCAGGGCATGCTAACTGATTAGTTGAGCAAAGAGGATGTTTCCACTTCAGTGAGAGAATCTGTCTCAGGAAACAAGAAAGAGGGTGATAGATGACACCCAAAGTATTGCTGTGACCTCTGCACCTGCACACATGCATGCATAGAAAACACACACACAGATGCAGCCCAATTGTTAGGCTGCTTGCCTAGTATTGATAAATCCCTGAGTTCAATCCCCAATGGCACATGAACTGGGTATGGTAGTGTTCCCAGTATTTCTGTCCTCCCAGTGGGCTCCCTATAGAATGAGGAGCTGGAAGTGGGTGGCATAGCAAGGCTGAGCAGCCTTTGGCCTGGAGGCTGCATCCATGATGAGATACAAAGGACAGAGATGAGAATGTCCTCCGGGGTGTTCTGAGATCCAGGTTCCTTGCCAGAGAGCCCCAGTTATTCAGGGTGAAGAGAATTCACACTGGCATCTGAGAATAGGAGCATGGCAGTGACCCCAACTCAGTAAAGACAGAGAGTGGTCTTCTAGAACCATCTAATCCCAAACGGGACAGCCCCTCCCTGACATAAAGGATTATGTCTGTGTCTGGAACACCCTGGAAAACATGAGAAACAGCAAGTAGCTAAGGCTGGCTTAACGCTGGCACTGCCAGGGAATGGAGAGCCTGTTACCATCTGTTCTACTGGCTCCTTCAGCCCTGCCCTGTTCCTGTGCCATGAGCTCACAAGTCTTAAAGTTTCAGGAAGGTTGGGGTTTTTATATGTGTTTTATTATATAGCCCAGGATATTCTGGAACTTGAGATTCCTCCTGCCTCTGCCTCATCAATGCTGGCTTATAGGCTGGCACCCCAAACCCCATACCAACTCTTTATTATATAACCTTGCCCTAATCCAAACTCCTCTTGGTGATAAAAATAGAGAGAAGGCTTTCTGCTGCTTTGGAGGACCCAAGGTCAGTTCCCAGCATCCACATCAGCAGTCTCACAACCACTTATAACTCTCGCTTTAGCATCCTCTGACCTCTGTGGGCACCTGCACACAAGTGGTGCACATAGACTCACACAGACACACACATAAGAAAAAGTAAATCTTCAAAACACTTTGTTGATACAGCCTTGCCACTACCTGCCTGTGGCTCTCAACATGCCCTGCTGTGACAAGGGCTTTATTTTCTTTCACAGGCTTCTGCACCTGCTCTGTCTCTAGGGACTTGCAGAAATCCTGGCCTCTTGTCAGATTTCAGCTCAACAGCAGCCTTCTTGGAACAGCCTCCCGTCAGCCTGGTCCCTGTGGCTCTCCACTTGGTTTCACATCCTCCCTCACTATGTTTTCTTCTGAACAGCCTTGGGAGGGCTCATTGGCGTCATTTCCCATCTGTGTTCTATCTGCGAGCCAAGCGAATGAATGAATGAATAATAAATGGTGAATAGATGAATGAATGATCAATGTATGTATAATCAATGAATTAATGAATGAGTAACACATCATCTCTTCTGTCCACTATTTATTACTTAATCTCTTCTGTCACTGGCACCTCCATTTCTACCCAGGCTGAGTGCCCCCTACAGTGTGGCCAGGGGCACAATTGTCGGTTCTTCAGGGACAGAGAAAACAGAGACTCCAAGGAGAGGCCAGAGGTGGTGGTTTGGTATGTGTTGTACCCAGAAACTTTCCCAAGGAACCAGTCTACAGTAGCAGTAGGCTCCATCCCCAACAGAGATCAGGATCCCCTCCAAAAAAAAAATTGATTCTCAGCTAGACACCTTCTGCTTGTACTTGTCACAGGGGCCAACACTTCAGATAAGTGCAGACCAGAGAAAGAAGACAGGGAGTTCTTTCAGAGCAGTCACCGCCATGATCTGGGCCCTCGGGCACCAGGTTCAGCCCTGCTTAGTGAGTTTTGCACAGTGTGTGATACACCCCTGCAGGACATCTGTGCCTTCTGTGTCCCCACACGAGGACCCAGCACTGAGACTTGTCTTAGTTTATTCTGTCTTTTCTCCTCACCGACAAAGAAGGCAACATCCTGGGCACACATGGGCTTGGAGACATCCAGAGAGACCCCAGGGAGAAAGATCCTAGAAGGAACTTCAGTGGGCCCTCATCCCTCTCCAAGAAGCCACCTGCACACAAGAGGCCCAGGGCCTGGCGTGGGCAGGAGGCCAAGTATTTTTGCCAATAACTCAGCAACCTCTCTGATCCGGAAATTGGGCTCAGAGCTCCTGGGGAATGGGCCACAACCAGAGGCAGAAATGAGCACATAGGATGAGGGTTCCGGGGGGGGGGGGGTGGTCACACATTTGGGTGGCCTAGCCCATTGCACGATCAGCAAGCCTGAGGTTCAAGGATGGGTTCTCAGAAGGATCTGCCCCCAGCTGGAGGGGACCAGAGTCTGCACTGGTGACAGGTGGGCTGCAGAGGAAGCAGGAAACTTGTGAATTCAAGGAGTTTGGTGAAGGTAAGGTGCACCCCAGGGAGCAGCCATTACAGGGAGCAGGCTACTTTATCCCCAGCCCTCTGAAGAGGTCCCTTAGGAGGACAAAACAGGAGAATATTAGAACTGCAGGGTGGCTTTTTCTAAGAGGATTGGATAGGGGTGTACACTGAGTCTCCTGCAGCAAGGAAGCAACCAGAACACAGGTCAGTAGCCCCTAGTCACGTGAAGCCAGCCTTGAGGCTCCAATTGGGACTCTACCAACCACAGCTATGATAAAGATTCCCAGCAGACTACCTAGACTGGCCAGTGTGACTGGCTAAGAGACCCCAGACATTGGGTGGCACATGCAGCAATGAACACACAGACAGATCTCCCCAGGTGGATGGACAGAAGGACATGGGATGCATGCTACGTACTAAATATTAGGTGCTGGATACTAGATGGATGCTGTATGGTAGGTGCTAGGTTATGAAGTCTGTGAATTGGGTGCTGGGCACTGAGTAGTAAACATGGGCTTCATGTCCTGACAAATACTCCAGCCCTCCCTCCTGCCTCACCTGCCCAGCCTGAGGAGCTGTGTCTTTATCATGGAGTAGACCTCCAGGGCTGTACTCTTCAGGAGGCCCTGCATCCAGCACAGGTCAGCCGGCATTTCAGGCAGCCACAGCAGCAGCCTGTGAAAGGAACAGTGTTAGCTTCCCAGGGTGCCCCAGGATAGTCAGGGTGGTCCCCACATTCTAGGCAACATCTGGAGAGAGGAAAAAGGAAGGGTGTCTAAATAGTGCAGGAAGATCTCAGGATGACCCCGTGGGTCACGTCCATGACAGGATATCCAGATGTGGGCTTTAAACTATGGGGAGGGGTGGACCACAGAGGTCCAGTGAGAAGCCTGGGGTAGAAAGGGAAGGGTGGGTGTGATGCTAACTTGGAGGCTACTCTGCTATGCAACTTAGAAAGTCAGACAAGGGGGCTGGAGAGATGGCTCAGCGGTTAAGAGCACCGTCTGCTCTTCCAGAGGACCCGGGTTCGATTCCCAGCACCCACATGGCAGCTAACAACTGTCTGTAGTTCCAGTTCCAGGCAAACACCGAGGCAAATAAATAAATAATAAATAAAGTTTAAAAAAAGAAAGTCAGACAAAAACAAAAAGCAAACAAACAAAAAACCACCTTTCTGGGCATCAGATTTGCTCTCGTGTCAAAGGAGGACCATCTGCCTATAGTCAGTCCCTCACCCACCTTATCTCCATCCATCCCTCGGTCTGCCCTATGTCATTCATCCATGTTCCCTTCAGAGGTCAGTGCCTTCTGCTCTAAATACCCTGTGTGTGTGTGTTATGGGAAATATCAAGAGTGAACATGACATGTTCTAGCTGATTCCAGCAGGCTCACACTATTGGAAAGGCTAGATTTCTTCATATTCGTTTCAGTTTGTGGTTTTAGAAAACAGCTGTACATGAGGCACGTATGTCAGGAGGAAGGTTTCGCCCACCAGCTCAGTCACTAAAGACAGAGTCCCGGGGCTCCCTATCATAGACTTTCTAAAGAGATGGCATTTTAGAAATGCAACTCTCGGGTCTGCTGTTGGAATACATGGCTGGGGTCCCAGGCAGAGGAAGTCTTGAGTTCAAAACCGCTCTGGATTACATAGATTCTATCTCAAAGAAAAACTCCAATCTCCGTGTATCACCCCTTTGTCTGAATGAAGCTTACTCACTTGAGTACAAATCCTGTGTGTCTGGCCCCACCTCATACAGACACCAACTTTCACTCCAGCCACCTCCCCTGGGGTTCCTTGGATGTACCTGACGCCTTTCTGCCCCAGGACCTTTGCACACAGTACCCTGTCCACCAGGAAGGTCTTTTCCTTCTCTTTCCCTGATGGACTGAGGCCCACTCTTAAGACTGTAACTCGGATGCCATTGCCTGCCTTCTCTGGACAAACAGTTCTGAGTATGGGCTAGGCTAGCTCAGAGCTAGTGTGGTTCTCTCCTAAAAGTTAAAATGCACAGGTGCACATGTGATGCAGGGCAGTGCAGGAGAGGGTGTCAGCCTGCATCTGCCTCTCTTGCCCTGAGCTAAAACCTGATCGGCCCTCAGCAGCTGATGTTCAGCATGAAGTCTCAGCTGTAGCCAGACTGAGCTGAAGGAGCCTTGTTTTTAGAGAATATGCCATGACCCAGAGAGGAGGCCACACAGCCAATCTGAGATGTATCAGCTTGGAGACTTGCCAGGGGCAGCATGTTGTGACCGAGGCTCTGACCATGGAGAACAGTCAGAGAACAGTCTAGGTACTAGCCAAGATTCTATGTACTAGCCACACCACCTCCCTAGCAGTCTTCTTTGGCAGATCTTACCCAAGCACCCCATGGGCCAACTCACAGCAAGTAATGTGGGAAAGGCTAGCGCCTGCCAGCTCTAATTGTTCAACCACCCTCATGGCCACAAGCCTGCCCCCTTAGCCCAGGCTACCTCACCTCCTGCTCCGGAAGTAGACATATTCAAAGGGCAGTGTGCAGGGCAGTAGCAGATAGGTCAGTGCCCTCCCTGGCACCGAGCACTGAACTCGAGCCCAGAAGTCCCTCTTGCAAGCCTTCTTCAGTGCTGCAAGACAAGAAGAAGCCCACAGTCCCTTGGTACCCTCAGACTGTGGCAGTGCCTCCCCTAGCCAGCCAGGAGTCACCCTGGGGCCACCAAGCATTGAGGTCCCAGGAGATACAAACAGCATCCACCCTCAGCATCTCCACACTGTTGGAGCCATCACTACCAGCCTGGGTCACCATGGACACACCCCTTCATCCCACCGAGACTCCTACAGAGGAGGAGACTAAGGCTCAGAGTGGTGGATCACAAGTGATGGGGCTGGAGGGATGGCTCAGAGGTTAAGAGCACTGGCTGCTCTTCCAGAGGTCCTGAGTTCAATTCCCAGCACCCACATGGTGACTCACAACCATTTATAATGAGATCTGGTGTCCTCTTCTGGCGAGCAGGTTTGCAGGCAGAACACTGTATACATAATAAATAAATCTTAGAAGAAGGAGGAAGAGGGGCAGGGGAGGAGGAAGAGAAGGAGGAAGATGAAGAAGGAGGAAGAAGAAGAGGAAGAAGGGCCTAGTGAGAGTCTCTTTCAGGAAGAGGCAAAGCCAAGATAGCCTCCAGGCCTGCCAGGCTCCTGTCCTGAGTTCTACCGTCCTCTCCTCCTACCAGTAAGTCTGTCCTGGTGCCCTGGATAAACAAGTATTCCCAGGCTTTTTTCACAGTAATAGCCTCAGAGTAGCTGTGAGCACAGCATCCATGTTACCAGCTCCAATGCCCTTGTTCACCAAGCTAAGCAGGGTGGAAGTGTCTGGTCAGGACAAGAGCCAGGAAGCTACTCTAGACTGCTGGGAGCTCACTGCAGTTTGAAGGAGACAACACCCACAGGAAATGTGTACCCAGCAGAACATTCCTAAAGGCAGTGAATGGGAACCTGGGGTATCTAAGCATTAGAATCACTCTCCCAGTCCCTAACCCAGGCAGCTGCAGTACACAGGGGCAATAGCCATGCCCCACTGATTCCACAATCAGAAGTTGAACCTAGGGCTCAATGCAGACTAAAACCTTCTCCATACAATCCTTATCCCATGCTTCCTCAGTCTCTTCTTGGGCCTTCGCTATCATCTCAACGTCTTTGGTCTCTGCCCTCCCCACTAGCTCCACAGAAACTCTGGGTCTCCCCAGCTGCGGCTTGAATGAGAAAGAACCCCAGAGGGTTATCTATTTGAATACTTGCTTCTTGGTTGGTGGAACTGTTTGGGAAGGATGAAGAGGTGTGGCCTTGCTGGAGAAGGTATGTCATGGGGGATAAGCTTTAGATTTCAAAAGTCTCACATCAGGCCCACTGTGTTCTATGTCTCCTACACGTAATTTAAGATGTGAGCGCTTAGCTGTCTCTGCCAACATTGTGAAACTGGAAAAATCAATTAAACGCTATCTTTTATAAGTTGTCTTTGTTATGATGTTTTGTCACAACAGAAAAGTAACCAAGACATCAGTTCTCTCCTTCTGCCTATCCAGTTGTCCCTAAGTTTATGTCTGCACTGTTATGCAACCAGTACACTGTAACCCCAGAGACCTGCCAGCTCAGCCTCTTCAGCCCCAGGTCCTTTGCACAGGTGATGCCCTCTGCCCAAACTCTTATTCGATCATCTTTGACTGGCAGCTTCTATTTCAAGTGTCTCTGGAATGTCACCTACCACCTCTGCCTGTGCTTATCTCTAGGTATCTCACTGTAACCTGGGAACAGACCTGGATTTTCCAAGAACAGACTTTGACTCAATACCCCAATGTCAGACAGGAAGACTGGCCAAGTTCCTTCTCTTCACAGAGCCTCAGTTTCCCCACCAGTGAAATGGTGACAGGTTGTAGTTAGGAGTAAAGGATACAGAAAAAGTCCCCAGCCACCACACTTGACGTTTAGTAGAGGCTTGGTAAGTGTGAGCACTCGGGTAGGTAAATGGCGTGAGAAAGGGCAGTACCAGCCTCCAGCTCCGATGATAGAAGTTCAAAGTTGGGCACATCCTTGACGATCACATTGGGGATGTCCCACCTGATAGTCAGGCTAAGCCTCTGGTCTTGGTCCTGGTCAGCACTCCTGGTCCCCTCCATGAGGGCTGGAGGCTCCTTGGATACTAGTGACCACAGAACTGGTTCCTTGGTGAGTCCTGGATTGAGAGGAAGAAGATGTGATTATTGGTAGTGTTGTGGGAATTTGCTCTGCCAGTGACTTTGGGGTATCTGGCCCTATAGGCATGGTCTTTTCTGGGTACATGACCACTTAAAACTAAGAAGGGGGACAATGTTCTCTCTCAGGTGGTCAGAGACCAGACAGATGTTTCCCTTCACTCCTAGACAGAACAGAGGACAATGACAATTATCCAGAAGAAATGGCGTCTAACTACTCACATGTCTCAGTACTCAAACCAATTCCAGAACTCTGCCTGCAGGTTGGACCCCAATGAAGCCCTACCCCGCTGTCCAGTCTGCTCTAGAGTCCCAGAGACATAACTCTGACCTCAAATTCTGTTCTTCTCCTATCTGTCAGACATGAGAACCCAGAGAAACCCTCTGCCTCAGTTTCCCTCTTTAAAAAGAACTGCTGCCATGAGGGTTAAATGCAGCACTCTTAAGCTCTGGCCTGGAGTGAAGTGTTGGAAGTTGGGGTGGAGTGCAGGGGTTGGGGGTGGGTCTGGAACTCATAGCCTGGGTTCATCTCTCAACCTTGTCTTACAGGGTGATAGCCTTGCTTTCCAGCCCTGGGAACCAGCACCTCCTACCGGTTCCATGGAATGTCCTACCGACAGCCCATGGAATACAACTCTCCTCCATCTGCCTCTGTCTCCTGTTGCATGAATTTGGGATGTTGTAAAAGAAACTCAGAGCCAGATATCAGGGAAAGGCTGAAATATCAGAGAGAGGAAATGCTACCGTCAAATCTCACCCAGCTGTCTTCCAGCTTCCTCGGCTCCTGGTTCTCTTCTAATTCCTGCTGTACTCCTAAACCTGCCTTAAATATCCCCCCACTCGGGGCCTGGAGAGATGGCTCAGAGGTTAAGAGCACTGACTGCTGTTCCAGAGGTCCTGAGTTCAATTCCCAGCAACCACATGGTGGCTCACAACCATCTATAATGACATCTGATACCCTCTTCTGTGTATTATATACATAATAAATAAATCTTTAAAAAAAAAATCCCCCTACCCCATTCAGCTGTATCTCATCTAGATTAAGATGAAAGGCATGAGCTACTCTGTTTGGTAGTCTGCCTTGAACTCACAGAAACATGGAAAGTTCTCTGTCTCTGGAGTTATAGGATTAAAGTAGGTCACCACTCCTGGCTTTCCCTGTGTTAGGATTAAAAGTGTGTGCCATTGAAGCCCAGATGTTTGGCCTTGTACTTTCAGAGATCCAGAACTCCTGGAGATCCAGAACTCCCCAAGCTATGCCAGTTACCACTGCTCTGTTATCCCTAAAACTTCCAAAACTGCCTCTAGCTAGTTTAACTGTGGGTTGATCTCTTAATATTTCAAGTTTTATTAAATATATAACATATCACCACAGTCTCCCCATTGCAACCAGGCACTCTACAGCTGGTCCCAACCCAGCTCAACTCTTGCCTCCAAGAAGCTCTCCCTGATTGCTTTCCCTGTCTCAGGCCAAGATGAAATCTTTCTCTGTCCTATCTTATTAAGAAAAGAGCGGGGCTGGAGAGATGGCTCAGTGGTTAAGAGCACTGACTTTTCTTCCAGAGGACCTGGGTTCAATTCCCAGCAACCACATGGCAGCTCACAACTGTTATAGTTCCAGTTCCCAGTTCCAGGCAAACACCAAGGCAAATAAATATAAATAGTTTAAAAAAGAAAAAGAAAAGAGCCTCTGCCACCCACAGCCCATCTCTACCACCCTGTCTTGATCTTTATAGGCTCCAGAATGGACCTAGAAGACTCCTTTCAATCTTCCTAGTGTGCAAGCAGGCACTAACAACCCCTGGTTCAAACACCAGAGAAGCCAGCACCTGACACCATTCCATTGCTGCCCGCCTTATATCACCTACCCCGTCTCTCCAGGAACCTCAGGGCATCCAGATAACCTTGTCTGCAGAAATCAGCCACCACCTGAGCAGAGGGAGAACAGAGCTTGGGGTTCTCAGGTGACAAGCCATAGGCTGGAAACAAGTCAGTAAATGGGCACACATCCCCAGCCCAACCTGCTGCCCCAGTGACCCTCTGCAGAGCTTAGGAACCCCAGAGACCCTGTACTGCTTAGGGAGACTGTGAGTATGCACATGGCACAGCTCTGCTAGGTGGCTCACAACTGTAACAGGGATTCAGTGTCTTCTTTTGACCTCTATGGGTACCCCATGCAGAGTGACCTACCTCAGGCTTGGGAGGAAACAGGCATAGAAACCCCTGAAAGAAGTTCCTTGTAGAGATCTGGAAGCTGGCATTGAAGGCGGTTAACTCATACAGACTGCCTGAATTGCTCTGGGGACAGATGTCCACCGTCCCATGGAAGGGAGAGACGGTGATGGTGGTGGAGGAATCGGAGAAAGGCAAGTTGTTGCTCAGAGCTCCATCAATGTAGCGCTGCAAGGCAGGAAGGCAGTGGACCACACCGGCTTCCCCATAACCTCACCGCTGACTGGTGTTTGTATCCCCCTCCAGCGTGGGTGCAGAGCCTAGGGGGAGGCTTGGCACAAAGTGGGTGCTCACAGGGATGTGATGTCCACCTCTGGACAAACTTGTTCCGGCTGCCTCAAGCTCAGACAGGGACCCTCCCCAACACACTCACCTCCCCTCTGAACTCCGGAGGGATTGTCCCACAATAGAAAGGGAAATACAGAGAGCAGACGAGAGCCTGAAAGACAAGACCATTGTACTCACTCAGTGTTCTATACTTGCTCTTGCGCACGTAGCCCTGCGCTCAAATGAGAAACTGAGGATAGCAGGCTTCCTTGGCATCACCTTCCTCTCTCTACAGAGGACACCGCAGCTTCCTGGAGACTATAGGTGAGATGCCCCCTAATATATAATCCAAGATGCTAGTGCCAACCCTGAGTCTGGCAGGAAGATGCCACAAATAATCTCTGTGTATCGCCCAAAGAATGGTTTCGGAGTTGATCCAAAGGGATGTTCTTCTGAGGAGGACTGTCAGGTCCTCCCTCCCTACAAGAGACACCATTTCCCAATAAGAGCCCTGAAAAATCCTTCTTCTGGGGGGGGGTGATGCTTCATTGATTCATTGATCCTGTGAACACCTGGTGCTGGTCTCACTGTAATGGATCTGTGCATGCTGCCCTGTGTTGTAAGATGCCTAGCATTATCCCTTGTCTCATCTGTTTGATGCAAGCAGCATGTAGAGTGTGACAGGCAAGGATAGTTCCAGCATGGTCAACTCTACTGGGGGAGGGGAAGGCTGAACATACTGCAGACCTTAGGCTCCAAGTTCAGGGAACATAGACTCTCACCTGACAACCCTGAATGACCTCCATTTCTCTGGCTCTCCCTAGAGAAGCAGTCACTGTCCTGGTACTGAGGGTTTGAAATATGAGTGAGCCCATCCTTCCCATAGATGGATGCAGCTGATAACTGAGATTCTCTGAGTACTTCATATGTGCTGTCCAGGTGAGCACACCAGGGCAGGCCCTGAAGTCTGGAGATGCCCAGCCTCTGGGAGGCCAGGATGTGGCCCACAACAAAAGTGACACCCCTCAGGCACACTGAGAACCACACACACCTATGTTCCATTGTCTAGTACAGGGCACTGAGATGCAGCTCGGTAGATGTGGAGCTCAGTGTCGGGGGCAGACAAAGACTGTTATACCCATCATAGGAAGTATGAACAGAGCTGCACTGAGAGACACTCGGACTCTTCACACTGGGCTGAGGTTCTCCCAGCATGGAGACCCATTTCCCTCCAGAGCTTTTCCCCTCTGGCCCTGCTCAGCCTTCCTGATCCCTCAAGCCAGCACCTGTCAGATCAAGGCTTGATTCTTTTCGTGCCTTGGTCTCCAGATTGAGTTTCACAGACCCTTTCTTAACCCCTTCCTATGAGATGTGCTTATTGAATACAAGTCTGGAGAAGGCCAGGGTTTTAATCTGTGCCCCATCCCTGGCCAAAAAAAAAAAAAAAAAATACATAGCATAGTGCCCACACAAAATAGAAGCTCAATAAATGTTTGCTCTGGCAATCAGAAGGTACTTGGAAGATGGGGTGTGCCAGGCAGGGAGGACATCTCTGGAATGAGCAAGTACCCTGATCATAGAAGCTGGCTGTCCCTCAGCCTGCCCCAGGGACACCTCAGGGTCCTCTCCAACCCATCTGCTAGAGAGCCAAGGATTCAGGCCAGTCCTGGATACTGTCTAGCACCTGCTGTATTCTCCAGCACACACATAGACACAGACACATAGAGACAGACAGGCAGGCAGACAGACAGACAGACAGGCACACACACACACATAGACACAGACACATAGACACACAGACACATGCAGACAGATACACACACACACACACACACACACACACACACACACACACACACATACACGGTCCTTCTCAAAAACCCTGGGCTTACTCTATTATTTAATGAATTATGTTCCTGGGGCCTTGGGTCATAACTCAGCATCAGCTCACCTGGATAAGTTCATCCCTAGTAGCAAAATCAGTGACCATGTAGTTCTTGCCATCAAAACATCGTGTCAGGGAGACGCCCAGCCTCTGGGAGGCCAGGATGTGGCAATTCTCAGGCAGGGTGTCCTGCAGCTGTTTCTTGATGTGTTCAATGGGGCCATAGGCCGGGTGGAAGATACCCAGGCTCAGACGATCCACCTGCTTCACCATGTCCAGGAGATTGGAGCAGCAAAAGTCTGCAGGGTGGTGAGGGCTACCTGGGACCACGGAAGGCCACCCACACCCACCAGCAGCCCACCTTCCTCAGGGATGCCTGGGAGTCAGTACATAATATCTTCTGTTCTAGTTATTAGTGGCCTTGGGGGTAGTATCCCAAATCTGAAGCCAGGACACCGTATTTAGAGATAGAAGTTACCACAGGCTTCTGAATGTGAGGCCTGTGGTAACTTCTATCTCTGGTGGAGGGGACAGCTTCCTACGGGGTTCCTTGACTCCAAAGCCTCCTCCAAGCACCTGTTGACATGCCGCAGATGATGCCCAAGGCGTTGAGCGCTCCTGCGGAAGATCCATAGAAGCGGCGGGCACCCTGGAGGATGCGAGGCGCACGCTCGCGCAGACACTGGGTGGCGCCCACGTGGTAGAGGCCCAAGTAGCCGGCGCCTGCAAAAGACAGGCTCCAGCCGCCCTCTGCCTCCAGAAAGTTCATAGTAGAGCGCTTGGAACACCCAGCTACAGACACCACAGCCTGGATGTGTAGCAGCTAGAAGGGCCGCTCCCCGAGTGCCAAAGGACTGCGACCAGACAGGGATGGAGATGGAGCCCTGGGTGGCGCATTAGAATGACCCCGCCCTAGGCTGAGTCAGCTGTGGCCCTAGGGAGTGAGGGACTGGCACAGCCACACTCTCCAGGTGTACACAGGTGCGCCCAGAATCTTACAAGCTACAAGCACCTTCACTAGGCTTGCACACTCACCTTGCTCCAGATTGCAGTCTCCTAACTTTGGAGTGTCTGCATTTCGAAAGAAGAAACGAAGCCACAATCAGGAAGGGCCAAGCATGACCCGCAGGGCCTAACCTGTGAGGGATGCCAAGGGTCAGGAGCCAACAAGTGGGAGGCTGTAGGCCTGGGATCTAGGCTCAGCAGGGGAAAGTTGCCTCCAGACACACCAACCCCCCTCACTGCAGTCACAGAGAAGTCACCTTGGTGCACACATCTAAACAGGTGAGATGAGGTGCTTATACAGCCAAGTCATCGCATGAAAATCAGGCCAGGTAGGCCTTGAGGGGCAGGGAAAATGAAGCATACACCAGATCATCAAGAAAAGATAGGCAGCAGCAGTGTTTGGGGTGAAGAGCAAAGAGGACCCCAATAAAGAAATGAGATGAGTGGAACCTGGTGGAACCCACATTGGGTACCAGGGAAACCTTACAAGTAGCCAATAGGGACAGATAGCAACAGCACCATAGGCTGCCTGATGCAAACATTTCTCCATAGGTCCTGTGCCCCGGCTAGGTGACTCATCCTGACAACCCATGCTTTCACCTCCAGGATCCCCACGTCAGAGGGAGAGTATTGCCTCTTGTAGATTGTCCTCTGACCTCCACACATGCACCCACACACACAAAGATAACTAAATGTAATTTAAATGGAAACAGCATGCTGTGATGTGAAAATAATATATGCCACAAGCAAAATGTCCTAGAGGGCATGGCTCTGGGAAGTCAAGGGTAACGGAAAGAGGAGAAAGACCTCAGCTGTGCCCAGGGGTTGATACTGGTAGGAGGTGCACAGCAGGCCTAGGCTTGAACACATCTCTGGGTCTCCCTGTACCATCCCTGCTAAAGCAGCCAGGAGTGGGCAGCAGGCCTTCAGGGCCTTCCTTGCAGGTCAAGGAGTATCTGTAGGTGTGCTTCCTTGTCAGTGAGATTCTGAGGATCAGGTGAGGCTGGAGAGCAAAGGGCAAAGACACACCTTTGCAACTGTGCATTGCCACTGGTGATGGTGCCTGCCAGCAGCCTGAAAAGGTCCCTTCTTGATGAGGGATTCCACTCAGGTCAAGCCAGGTCCTGATTTTACCACAGAAAGCGTTTAAGGTCCAAACAAAATGAAGCAGACATAGAAAGTTTAGATGTTGAGACAATCATGGGAGAAGACGACAGGGCACACACAGAGCAAGGGAATACTTTTTTAGGCATTTAATTTATTTGTGTGTATGTGTGTGTGTGTGTGCATGCGTGTGTGTGCATGTGTGTGTATGTGTTTGTGTGTATGTGTGTGTGCATGTGTGTATGTTTGTATGTGCATGTGTGTATATGTGTGTGTGCGCGTGTGTGCGTGTGTATGTTTGTGTGTATGTGTGCGTGTGTATGTTTGTGTGTGTGCATGTATGCGTGTGTGTGTGTGTGTATGTTTGTGTGTGCACGTGTGTGCGTGTGTATGTATTTGTGTGTATGTGTGTGTATGTTTGTGTGTGCATGTGTATGTGTTTGTGTGTATGTGTGCGTGTGTGTGTGCACGCATGTATGTTTGTGTGTGCGTGTGTTTATGTGTGTGTGTGTATGTGTGCGTGTGTATGTTTGTGTGTGCACGCGTGTATGTTTGTGTGTCCGTGTGTGTATGTGTATGTGTGTGTATGTTTGTGTGTGTGTGTGTGCTCACATGCTTGTACATGTGCTCTCTGAGATTAAAAGACAACTTGCAGCAGGGAGTTGCTCCTGTCCAAGCGGGTCTCAGGGTTGGAACTCAGGCTGTCAGGCCTGGCAGCAGCCACCTCACCAGCTGAGCCATTTCAGGGACTCCTGCACTTTGTAGTTTCTGACATTCTTGTTCCAGACTTCAGGAAGATGAGCACAGGCTTTGGTGGGAAAATTGGCTCTATTGTGACCCCCCAACCAGGTTCTGTGAGGCCTTCTTCCCATCCATATTGCTTTCATGTCCTCCACATTCTCCTTACTCACAGACTTTTCCCTGGCGCTAGACTGAAGCCTTTTCAGTAACATCATTTCATCTCTACCACAGCTGTGTAAGATAATATGACCAGCCAGCCCCCTTTCACAAACAGAGCAGCAGAGACCTAAACTGGGAATCCAAGAGAACCCAGCAGCTGGGTGGGGTGATGCAGAAGAGCCTGGAGGCAACAATCTGAGGGGTGGGACTTGGTTCTCTGCTACTGGAGGGGCTGGTTGCAAATGTGCCCAGGTGGGTTGGGGGTCAGAGAACCCCCATTGCATCAGTGGAGCTCAGCAACATTGCTTTTGACCAACAGGAAAAGATGCACATTCTGGAGACTGGGTCAGTAGAATTATAGGTTCAAGGCCTGGTTGGGCTATAAAGAAAGGGCAAGATCAGTCTTTGTAACTTAGTGAGAACATGTCTCAAAATAAAAAGCAAAATGAGAGCTGGGAGCTGGGCAGTAGGGGCGCAGGCATTTGATGCCAGCACTCAGGAGGCAGAAGCAAGTGTATCTCTGTGAATTTCAGGCCAGCCAGGCCTACAGATCGCATCTCAGGAGAGGTTCCAAACCTACTATCCTGAAAAACAAAAAATAAAAATATAAAAAGAGGTCCAGGGCTCAGTGGTGGAATGGTTGCCTAGCATGCACCGGGCCTGGGTTCAATCCTTAGCACTGTGGGGTGGGGTGGGGTGGGGGTTATGATGGAGAAGAAGATAAGGGAATGGAAGAAGGGGAAGAGAAAGGAGTGGATAGTGCTGAAATCATGAAGCACAGAGATTCAAATGACTAGAGAGCTAGGAAAGGTGACAGACAGACACCAGATGGCCCTCCAATTGAGTCTGGTGCCACCTCAGACCGACGGACCCTCATAGAATAAAAAACATTCTAAAAAGAAATGCATTTGCATCACCCAGCTGTCCGAATCTTGGTGATGACATCTCTGTTACATATCTAATGGAGGCATGGAGGAGACACTAGAAAGAACACTTTGGGACAGTCAAAGAATGCACATCTGAACTGGAATCACACCACAGTGCTTTGACAATAGTCCATTTGTGGGTTCTGAGTGCTATAATGTGGCTATTTAAGGAGCGCTTTCTCAGGCAGGTGTGGTGGAGCACTCCGGCATTCTGGCAATCCTGACCCTTGGGAGGCTGAAACAGGACGATTACCATGAGTGATGCTGAGTGCCAGACAGGCCTGAGCTGCACAAAAAGGCCTGTCTTCTAACAAATGGACAAAGGAGCATGCCTTGGTCCTAAAAGACAGGCAATAGAGTTTGTGACATGTGTCAGATTGACATGAAAGACCTGTTAGTGTCAAGCGGATAAAATCCACTTCTTGCCTGGTTAGAGTCTTAACAGCCTAATCTACCCAAAACATGAGTTAATCCATTTGATCACCTGGCTAAGGGATTCCATCTCCCTTCCCTGGAAAGCAGATTCGCCTAACACTATGCTGGAGAGATTGGTGGAATAATTATTTCTTTAATGAGAAAATATATACTTTTTTTCCATCCTTGTTTTTGTATACCACCTAGAAAGCCACCATGAGGTTCTGTAGGGTTCAGTTATTTCTTTTTCTTCTTTCTGTCTCTTTCTTTTGGATACAGGGAGAGTGTAAATATACTTTTTCTGGTATCTTGGGCTTTTCCTCTCTTCCTCTGAAGCCAGTTTTCTTTTTGCTACACCTCTATGCCTAACTCACAAGCATGTAGCTTTTCTTTTCGTCTTCCTCCTCCAGGCAGCCACTGAGATTTACAGTTTGCCTGCCCTGGGATTTATTTTTAAATTATAATAAAATACTCCTCATGGTTCCTTTTGAGCATTTTGATATTCTTTGAATGAGCCTCAGACTCCTATTTCCCCAGTTACGTATGGCAGCCAACAATTCCCCAAATTGCTAGTCATTAGAGCAGAGGCTGAACATTTCCACACTTGTCTCAAAGGGCTCAGTGAGACACTGTGATTTTAGCTCTGTTCCTGTGTCTCTGTCTAGGAAGCTTTGGGAGTAGAAAAGCAGGAAAGACTATGGCAGGGTCTATGGGGAGAGTGTGTCTGAGGGAGACCAGCAGGCCCAGGCAGGCGGGAAAGACTCTAAGGTAAGTGACCTTGATGAGCTAGTTGACCAGGCAACCTTGCCCATGATGGAAGAGCTGAAGGGATGGTGGTGAGAAGATGTCTTTGGAAATTCCTGTTGCCATGGGAGACTGGTGTGAACATATGATAATGTCACTAAGCCATTCAGTTGGCCTCAGAAAGGGAAGAGGAGGAAGAGACAATGACCTTGGCAACAGCAGATTTCATTTACTGCCCCTCAGGTCCTGGATGCTCTCCCTAGTTGCTACATCTGGCTTCAAGAGTGGCAAGATTACCCAGGACCTAGGACCCTGTGGTACAAAGGTCTCAAAAGCTGTCACTGGGGCTTGAGGCAACTCCCTGACATTCTAGGCCTCAGATCCTCTACAGCTGAACCACAACTTTCCACACACCATGCCCCTGGGGTGCCACATGTCAACAGCCGTCATCCTTCCATTCATGGAGGAAATCCTGACTGGCCTACAGCTTCTATGGCTCCCAGGACACATTGGGAAAGATAGATAAGAAAATTATACTCAAGGCAAGCAAGCAAAACATGTGTTCACAAAATACCTCCTCTACCTGCAGTGGAGACTCCTGCAGTGTCAACACTGTCCCAAGACCTCAGTGCTCTAGCCACATGTTCAGGGTCCCATACAGAGCTTGATGCACAGTAGGTGATTATGAAAAAGTCTAAGAAGGCAAGGAGTTAGCTATGAGGTCACCAAAAAAAATTGTAGCTGATCTTGGTGGTCATCTTTTTTTACAGCACATGATTCTCTTCTTTTTTAAAAACAATTTATTTTTATTGTATGTGAATTGGTGTTCTGCCTGCATGTATAACTGGGTAAGGGTGTCAGATCTTGGAATTACAGACAGTTCTTAGCTGCCATGTGGTTGCTGGGAATTGAACTCAGGTCCTCCGGAAGAACAGTCAGTGCTCTTAACCGCTGAGCCATCTCTCCAGCTCCAGTGGCCATCTTCTGATGACTAAAATATCCCTTTGATTGACATGCTGGAAGCTGCAGCTAAGCTGTTCCCACTAGATCAGAAACTGAGGCATAGGGTAGGAAGGTGGAGAGATGGCTCCATGGTCAAGACACTGGCTGTTATTGCAGAGGACCTGGGTTTTGTATCCAGCACCCACATGTGGTTCACAAACCATATGTAACTCCAGTTCAAGAGAGCTCAACGCCCTCTTCTGGCCTCCAAGGATACTAGCCACAAATACCTGCAGAAGAGACACTCAGGTGTGTAAACTAATTTTTAAAAGAAAAGAAACCGAGGCACAAGGCGTTCTCCCACACCTATGCACTAGTGAAGGAACATTGACTTTATTTTTATTGTTGTTGTTGCTTTGTCTTTCAAGACAGGGCTTCTCTATAAACAACCCCAGCTGTCCTAGAACTCACTTTGTATACCAAGCTGGCCTTGAATTCACAGAGATCTCCAAATGTTGGGATTAAAGGCATGTGCCACCATGCCCAGCCTTTGACTTCATTCTAACTTGTGCATGTGGTTGTAAACTCCTCCTTGTCAGACATTTTATAGAGGATTGTGGGAATAAAGACCCTAAAAAGCAACTAAGTCCACCATAAATGTGGAAGGAAAAAATGGTCACCTTACCCAACAAATATGCTACCCACCTTATGGATGCTTCTAATATACCCCTATCTGTCACCTCCAAATGCCATACCTGAACCCTGATCTCACCTACAGCCAGGGTGGAAGTCCCTGCCACCAGCCCTTGCCACATTCACTCAGGCATCTCCAAATCTCCTTCCTCCAGTTCCTGACTCCTTCCTCCTCTCATGCCCAGCCTGACACCTCTTACCCAGCAGCTGCAGCCACCTCCAGCTGTCTCTAGGCCATTCCATTCCCTGTTTCAGCAACATGGCTCCTGTTCCAGTTTCACGAACTTCCCCACCTCCTACACTGCACAGGGAAAATCTCAGAACCCAGCCCTCTTCAAAAGCCAATAGTTACCCGTCAGTGGTTCTGGATCCTTCTACCTATCTGTCTACCTAAATCACTGAAAGCCAGCAAACAGAAGCAGAAATGTAAAGAACAGATCAGCCCCCGAAGGGAAGGAATCAGCAAATTGGAGCAGAACCAACTGACAAATAGCAGTGGCAGCTGTCGAGGAGCCGTACACAAGCCAGGAAGCATGGTAGGCTCCCCAGAGCACCATCCAGCTGTGAAATGCTGCCTCCTGTTAGGTTCGGGGATTCACTGATTGCTTTGGTTTGGTTTTTTGGTTTGGTTGGTTGGTTGGTCTTTTTCGGTCTCACTATGGAGCCCTGGCTGGCCTGGAACTCTACTGCCTCAGCCTCCTGAATGCTAGGATTACAGGTGTTGCCACTGTTTCCTGTTTCCTTTGGTTTCCATAAACAGGGTATTCAAGATGTTAACTGAAAGAAACGTTTATGCTTCTGGGGATGGGGTCTTTCCCTTCTGAATCCCTTATATTAGCATGGGTCCTTCAAGAGTCTATCCATTCCTCAGGCTCCAGGATTTTACAAGGCCTAGCTTTGCAGACTGCCCCCAGCCAGCATGCTGTGAAGCCAGGTGCCCTCAGATCTGTGTCTGTGACAAAGCTGTCAGGGTGCATTCCAACACCAATTTTTTCTAGGTGGTCATCTGGGAACTTGAACTGAGTCATGCCTCAGTTTATTCTTGCAGTGAGTGTAACAAGCTGCCTCCTCCACAGAGAGATGCTGAAGATGAGAAAATTCATACGGCTCAGATGTTGGAACAGCTCAACACAAGTAAACCTGCTTTCAGCAAAGTCAGCCTCATTGCTCTGGTGACATGGACAGGTCACCAGAAGGGTGAGATGTGTAGCTGCAGGAAGTGAGGCTGTGTGAGTAGGTATGAACCAGCTATTTTCAGAGGAGAGGACAGAGGGTCTGTTTCCCTGGGCTCTCTTACCATTCACCTGACCTAAGGTCAGCACATGTGTGAGCCATGTAGAACAGGTCAGCCCAGCATTATTTGCACAGTGTGGGTGTTTATTAGGCTTAGTGGCTCCTGCATCTAGGACCATGTCCTTGTATCAGGTACTAGGCAGGATTGACTCACCTAGGTAGCCTGCCTCCTCAGTAGCAGGTGACAGCTGGAGATTTAGCTATATGGACTAGCCTAGTATCACCTACTCCCACAGTTACTATCTGTACCTGGGTTCAGGAAGACCCCCATCCCGGCCCCAGAGAGAGCCACCAAGGACTTGAACCATCAATCTCTTAGAGCTGGGGCTGGGAATGTCCTTTTCTTTGTGGAACAGGTGTGACCATGAGAACCTATCTCCAGATGTGGATTCAACCAGGACAGCTTTCCACAGATCCCCAGCACCTGCATCTCAGCCTACAGCTGGTGAGGCCTCTGAATCTGTTTGAGGTACAGTTAACATTGATGTCTAATGCCACCTTCATACAGAAGACCCACAGACAGCCCTAGTGAGGACCTTCATCTCCTTCTTTATGGGCACTCAGCCTCTGTTGGTATAGCATGACTGAGCTGATGTCTTAAGGGGGTGTCCAGCCACCTGACACCTCAGCCTTTTCCACACCAGACCCTCTGTCTTTGACCTGGTTGGTCTTTTCTTTTTCTAGAAAAGCCAGATTAGCTGGGCAGTGACAGCACACACCTTTAATCCCAGCACTCAGGAGGCAGAAGCAGGCAGATTTCTGAGTTCGAGGCCAGCCTGGACTACAGAGTGAGTTCCAGGAAGCTAAGTTTCTCTGTTCACTACACAGAGAAACCCAGAAAAAAAAAAGCCAGACTAACTGAACTGGAGACTAAGCCAGACCCATAATGATAGACTGTTTTACACAAACAAAAGATTTAGAAAAATATAAAGAAAAAACATTTCTTTGAGACAGGGATTTCTCTATGTTGCTTTGGAGCCTGTCCAGGAATTTGCTCTATAAACCAGGCTGGCTTCCCACTCGGAGATCTGCCTGCCTCTGTCTCCTGAGAGTGAGATTAAAGGTGTGTGTAAGCATCCATAATTCAGGAAGAAGGACAAATGGAGGGGTGGTGTGTGTGTATACTACCTTCCAGGGTCCCGAGTAATGTGAGACAATGCATGGGTCTGCAGAGGTGGAGGGTGAGTGGCCAAAATGAGAATGGGAAAAGGCTACAGCAGGGTATCTGGGACAGCCGCCAGCCAAAGGGCAAAGGGTGCACTGCCACCTTTGTGGGTCAGCCCTAGAGATACCAGATGCCAAAGCTAGGAACTGGCATAAGCTTACTAAAATGAGGACAAAGAATGTCCTTTTGGCAGAGCCAGAATGCCCCAGAGGGCTCAGGTCAGCCTCAAGTTGACAGATCGGGTACTGTGCCACAGAGCTATTGCTCTGCTGAGGTCACCTGAGGATGGCATGGGAGGTCCTGTTTCTCACTCCCACTGATTCATCCTGAGGTAGACAAGGAACCCCCTCTGTGCCCACTGCGTAGGTGTGCCCTGAAGCCCCTAGGCACACAGCCCTGAGGCCATCACAGAAGCAAGTATTGGGCAGGTGAGGCATCCGTGACATTGGAGATACAAACCTCAGATGTTTCAATGTCCAAATGACTCCCTTGAGCAAATAGGATGGATCTGACCTGTGCTCATCATCAGCCCACACTCCTGGAAGGGCAGTCCCTGTGACAGCTGGTGTGCCTCCCACAGATTGAGCCATGGCTCATACACATTACAGGACCTAGGCACCCACCCCACCCACATCCGAGTCGAAAATAGCCCCTGTCACCTTGAAGTTAAGCCAAAAATGCAGGCAGCCAGCTCTAGACACTGCCAGCCCTCAGTTCCTCCAATACCAGGGTAAAGGCTGGTAAGCCATCATGCCACCATGCCCAGAGCAGCTGACACTTTAGATCACACTTGCCTTGGGAGACTCAGAACTCATCTTACCCTGCCTCAGTTTTCTTTTTAATGGCCCCTACCTCGCTCTCACACTTATCTGGAGCCTGCTGGTCCCTCTGAAGAACTTGAACCCACACAGAGCACCCAACAAGACTATGTTCTATCCTCCATGTGGAAGGAAGATAAACTTCTTATCCCCAGAGATGGGTGGATGCTGAGCCCTTTGCAGACCTAGCCAGGATCTGTTCCCCTGTAGGGTAAAGAGGTACCCAGGGACCCTAGACTGTCAAGGGACAGAGTACCTATGGGATGCCAGGTGCCAGGCTCACAATGACCAGGCGGGAACCTCTCAAACCACAACATGGACAGGTGACCCAGAGGGCAAGCAAAGAGGACCCCAGAGGACAGAAAGGAATAGCTGAGGGGTAAGGGCAGACACTGAGTATGACAGCCTCCTCATATCCAACCTGGTAAGGATTTGTCACCTGCCAAACCAGGTATCTAAGAGAAAGCCTGCAGCTGGCCAGCTTGAGTTCTCAAATCTTTGCTCACATATTCTGTGTGTGTGTGTGTGTGTGTGTGTGTGTGTGTGTGTGTGTGTGTGTGTAAAACAAATCTTATGGATCCCCAGCTGACCTCAAACACCCTACATATCCAAGGCTGGCCTCACACTCTGGTCCTCCACCTCCCAAGAGCCAGCATTATGTGTAGGAACCACGTTCGCTCTTTCTCTTCTCAATCTTGGGTCCATCTCCTCACTCCGGTATCCAGGAGCCCAAGCTCCACCCCCTAAGCTATGTCTCCACCCTTCTCTGGCACACCAACAAACATAACATCCGCGTCGCCCTATATCCCTTTCTATTGTTACTAATTCTCCCCACAAAACATCTAGAAAGAGACACAGTTTTCAAATGGGGAAATCTCCGACTCCAACTTCACAAAGGTAGGCGCCAAACTGAGCCTGGCTCCTGACTGCTCTGTGACCTTCAGCAAGCTGGATCTCTGTTCCCTGGGCTCAGTGCAAGCACTCTGGAAGCCGGCGCCCTATGGCTCCTGGCTCTCTGGTTACAGAGGCATCCAACTTAAGAGCTATTTCTGGAAGCCGTACCCAGCCAGGAATTCTGAGCCAGTGGCCTTCACTCTTCCTTTGAGGCGGCTCTTTGTGGCCTGTGTAGAGTGGCCTGGTGCCTCACAGCTGCCCTGCCCCCTGGTCAGCTTGAACTCTGAGCTGTCAAGAAGAATAAAGACCAGTCCTCCTCACCTCCCTGTGGGGACAGCCCCAGCTAGCCCCCTCCATTAAATTGCAGTGATTTGCAACCAGGGAGAATCCTGTAGCCTCATTCACAGTGTTCATCTGGTTCCCACACCAGACAGGAGCCACACCCCTTACCTATCCTTACCGCTTAACTGGGGACCATGATCTTAACGCTGGTTTGGCTTCTAGGTCCCCTGAAGTTCCTCTAAAGTGTCTTTAGAGGAAACCAATTTTCTTTATCCTAATGATTCCAGATCACTTTACAGTGACCTATGATTGAAAGGGCTGGAGCCCTCTGAGCAGTTCTGTGGGAAGAGTGCTTACCAAGCGTGCACAGAGCCCTGGGGGTTTGATCCCAGGCACCCAATGACTAATACGAGTGGTCCTATTCAGGGAAATAGATCCAATCAAAGACTTTGTCTTGTGTGTATATATGTAAGATTTATTTCATATACAATGTTCTGCCTGCATGTACACCTGCACGCCAGAAGAGGGCACCATATCTCATTGTAGATGGTTGTGAGCCATCATGTGGTTGCTAGGAACTGAACTCAGGTCCTCTGGAAGAACAGCCAGTGCTCTTAACTGCTGAGCCATCTCTCCAGCCCCATCTTTTGTGCCTATTTATTCCTGATAAAAACCTGCCAACAGCTGACCCACCTCTCTCCATCCCTACCGGTCTCCTCACCACAGCCATCAGCAACTCTCATCCTTAGCTTGCCTCAGCTCCTCTGTCTGAGGACCCTTCTCTCATGGGAGGCTGCCTGCACTCCTCCCTCCCCTCCCCCTTCCAAGCGGCTGCCTCTCCTGCTTCATCTCCTTTGCTGTGACTCATTCTTTACTCCAGCATACACACTTACACACACCCGATTGTCAATACACTTTAATGTTACCACTCCCAAATCCCTGTCTCTCTATCCCTCTCCTGTCCTGCTCCATGGACCCCTCACCCTCCATACTCCAGCTTCTCTGTCCTGTGACCTCTTCAGACACCCTCACCTTATATACTTCCCTTGGAAATCAGACTATTGAAATAACCAGCCCCCAAGAGATTAGAGGTCGTCCAGGACTCTGCCCTAAGAGGAAAGAAGTCTGAAGTCCTCAAGCTTGCTAGAGAATGGATTTATTTCTGGGAGAAAGATTGTAACTTGTCAGGGGACCTTGAAGAGGAATCTGGGAGCTGAAACAGTAATGGCCCCATCCGCACATGGGCCGGACAGCTTAGTCATTCATATCTCTTGCTTTCTATTTAAACTCTACCCTCCGGGATGAAGGTGGCTCAATGGTCAGGAGCACCCGCTGTTCTTCCAGAGGATCCAAGTTCAGTTCTCAACACCCACATGGTGGCTCACAACCAGATGTATCTCAAGTCCCAGGAGATTGATCCAAAACCCTCTCCTGACTTGCATGGGCACTAGGCACAAACATAGTGCACCCACACACATCAAACACAATAAAATAAATTTTAAACCCAATCTCCATGTTTGGACCTGGAATATGGTCTTGTGGCATGGCTGGATCTGTCTCTCCTAATGTAGCCACATTGAGTAAGTCTCTTTATCTGCTTTTCAGTGTAAATTTTAGTTAGTTTAAGTGGCTTATGAAGGGTAGGTGGCTGAACTTGGCTTGTTGTGGACTCAGGATGTGACTGTGTTCTTTGTTTTTTTTTTTGGGGGGGGGAGAGGCAGCCGGTTCAGATAAATGGGGAAACTCTGCAGGAGGCTGCTGCCCATCTAAGCAAAGCACAGAAGACCCTTGTAGTGATTTGAACAAGAAACGGAGCCCACAGTCTCAGGCATTTGAGCGGTTGGTTTCTGGTTGACACTATTTGGGAAGGTTTAGAAGGCATGGCCTTGTTGGAGGAAGTGTGTCACCAGAGGTAGTCCATGAGAACTCAAGGTCTCACCCTACTTACAATTCACTCTCTTTGCTTCTCACTTTTGTTTGGTTCAAGATGTGATATATTTGTTTTCGAAGCAGGATTTCTCTGTGTAGCCCTGTCTATCCTGGAACTCACTCTGTAGACCAGGCTATCCTGGAACTCACTGTAGACCAGGCTAGCCTGGAACTCACTGTAGACCAGGCTAGCCTGGAACTCACTGTAGACCAGGCTAGCCTCATTCCTGCTTCCATGCCTCTTGGCCAAGATAGACTCTTATCCCTTTAAAAACCACTAGTCTAAATAAACATTTTGTTCTCTAAATTTCCTTAGTCTATGTATGTTATCGAAGCAACAGCAAAAACGGCAAGATATCTAATACAGACCTGGATTCTGACAAAGAGCCAAGGCTGTCAGTTTGTCAGGGATGTCTTGTTTTAAACTCCAGCAAAGTAGGCTTAAATCCAAAATGCATTCATTTATACTAAACAGTCACTTGGGTCGCTGCACTGACATCAAGGTGTTCACCTATAAACTGTTTATCTGATTAGAGAAATTATAGCACAAATGTACTGAACAGGCCAGTTCTGATTGGCCTTAATCCTTCCATAAAACAGGTATTTCTGTGTTAACCAATCCAGTATTTTTTCTGCTATTGTGTCTCCTCACCTTTCAGGATATTTGATCTCTCTCTCTCTCTCCCTCTCTCTCTCTCTCTCTCTCTCTCTCTCTCTCTCTCTCTCTCTCTCTCTCTCTCTCCTTTTGAAGACAGGGTCTCATAAAGCTTAAATTGGCCTCCAGCCCCTGGGTAGCCAAGAAGACCTTTAACTACTGATCACCACACCCACCTGCTTCCGTTTCCTGACTGCTGGGGTGGCAGGTGTACATCAACATGTCTGGTTTATGTGGCACTGGGGAAGGAACCCAGGGTTCTATGTATACTAGGCAAGTACTCTGCCACCTGAGCTACAAGGTACATCCCCAGCCTGTCTAGGACTAGACTCTCATTCTGTAGCCTAGAATGACCTCAAACTCATGATCCTCTTGTCTGGATCACAACCAGCTGCTAAGTGGCTTTGAAATATCATTTTTTTCCCAAGGCCTTTCCCATCTATTAAATCAATCCTCTCGGCTCAGCCCCTTCAAACACTCATTTTAATTTACAGTCATTGCCCAATTCCAGCACAGAAAATAGAGCCAATTAATATTGCTAAACTATGTTGATGTAACTCTGACCTTTGACAGCAGCACAGGAACATCTGTGGGTCCTGTCAGTGACTGGTCCAAAGGGCCTGCTGATGCTGATGGTTGTTACCGGAACTCTTGTCTGAAGGAAATAGGAAATTCTCATCAGAGGTGCTAAAGGTAACAATGTCACAGAGCTCTTCAATTCCATCCACTGACTCCTGATGCCCAGACCTAATTACAGACAAGGAAAGGTCATTCTCCTATTTAAACCCTCCATTGCAGACAAGGGGAAAAAAAAGGCTAGAATCCTTGTCTTTTCCGCTTGGACCCTTGGACGTTCCTCTAGCCTCTCTTCCACACTAGCTTCTATATCCCAGAGCCTTTCTTTGTCAGCTCTCCTGACTAGCCTCTGGGCAGCTTTGCTTTGGCAGGAGCAATCATGTATTTGGGGGAGTATTTAAACGCCTGTTAATGCTCCTTCAGAGTTATTATCTTATGGGTCTGGAAACATAGCTTAGGAGTAGATTGATCACTTGTCTATCGTGTGCATGGACCCAGTTTTGATTCTCAGTACTTAAAAAAAAAAGGGTTGCTTCAGATAAACCCCAGAGAAAATAGCCAAAAATCATTGAGTCACTTTTACCAGAAAGTCAGCCTTACTGTTTACAATGATAAGTCCATCACCCAGAGACATTGCCAGGGACTCTTTCCTGCACATGTGATGCACGGCCTCTGAGAGCCTGCCCTGGAATGTGCCCACACATACCAGGTGACTTTGCCTGCACAGTAAGTCTCCCTATGAAAGCCCCTGGAGGGAGCGGGGGATGAAGAGATGGCTCTGTAAGTTTGGTGCTGGTGGCTCTTGCAGAGGATTGGCATTTATTTCCCAACACAACAGCTTTCTGCAATTCTAACTCCAGGGGATCTGATGCCTGTAGCCTCCATGGCATTTATCACACACACATACACACTAACATGACATATCGAAAAAAAGAGGCCTCTTGATTTTTCATTTGGGAGGACACTAAGAATTATCCCAGTGGCCCACTTTGGGGTAGTTAACTGACAATTCCCTTCCCGGTTGTGCTCCTGAGGTGGGCAAGATACCACATTCTTACAGCATTCTTTAGCTGTAAGATCCAGTAGATTACGACTGTAGTAATCAGCTAAGATATACATTCCCAAAGGCTTTCGGAAACAGGCACTAAGATGTACCAAGAATGTTCGAAGTAAGTTAAGCACTAGGGATGTAGTTCAGTTGGTAGAGCACCTGCCTGAAGCTCATGAAGCCCTGTCCTGATCTCCAGCCCCATTTAAGCAAGGAACACATAGTTCAAAAGAGCCCTTAAATTCCCTGTCATGTGACACATGATCCCAAATAGTTCCATAGAACTCCAGATCTTTCCACCTGGCAAGCCCTGTTCTCCAAGTGGCATTATTAGTAGATTTATGGATTTGTTCCTTTAAGACATGGATCATAATCAGGTTTCATAGTCTGAAGAAATCAAGCCATGCTTTTTCCTAGAGCTAACAGGCTCCTTCTGGGAGGATTAAAATACACACAGGTCTCTGCGGGGAAAAAATACAAATAAATAAATAAAAATAAAAATAAAGAGCCACTGGCACGTCTCCTGAAAGCTCTGGCTGCAGAAATGGCAGACTGTGCGGCTCCATCTCTGCAGTCCCTGTTCTGGAGGCATGGCCAGGTCCCCAGTGTCCTCAGCATCTCTCTCTTCTGTCAGATGCTCTCTCTCTCTATATTTAATATTAATAATGACCTAAGATTGTCCAACACTGAAAGGCAAAGCCAGCCACCACATGGCAACCTCCCAAGTGGTTCAAAAGAACCCCAAATTACTCCAAAGAGCCAGAAGGTGAACAAGAAAGCAAAGCCTGGGGTGATCCAGCTGGAGACACTTGCCAAGGGCCCAGCTTTCTCGAGAATCTAAAACAGAGTTGAAACTCACCTTTCAGCTTCACCAGAGAGCAAAGGCCCCTGAGGCTGGAAGAAGAAAGCGAGACAGAAAAATGTCACTGGAGAAAACTGACTCCAGCAGCCGCTGGGAATTTCCCAGCATCCGTCTGTATCCCCGGTCAGCTCACTTTGAGTAGCACGCAATCCCAAAATGTATCTTTTGTCCTTTTACAGGGTTCACTTTGCTATTGAACTTGAGGGTCATGGACTGCCCTAAGCCAGGTTCAGCCACTGGTCCTCCATAAGTGAATGAAAAGAAACTAATAATGGGATGAAGAGATTTATGATGAGGCCACAGCAGAAAGAGTAACAAGGACATCCAGAGCACACTCCCCAAGTCTGTCTTGGGGTCCTAAGGTGACGTTAAAGTTTAAATAGAGAGCCAGGGATTTGCACATCTAAGCAGGTCCTTAGATGTGGAAGTGTGGCCCTGTACATCCACACATTCTTGTCTGGGCTTCAGTCTCACTCTGCAAAGTTGTTAGAAGCCTGTGAAATCTTTCCTGGAAACAATGTTCCCCTCTGGCTCGGACCATTTTCTTCTTCCAACATAAGATTTCTAGACAAATTTCCACTTCTTTGGGGCCCTCTGTTTCCAAAGTCCAATTGAGAGACACAAGTATGCATTTCTTCCTTTTTGTCAGGCCAGCGTAAGGGGGCAAGAGGTTCAGAGATGGGCGAGGACAAGCGGACACTGTAGAGACATGTGTGTGTGTGTATGTATGTGTGTGTGTGTGGGTATATGTGTGTGTATGTGTGTGTGAGTGTGGTGTGTATGTGTGTGTGTATATGTGTGTGAGTGTATGTGTGTGGGTATATGTGTGTATGTATGTGTGTGTATGTATGTGTGTGTGTATTGTGTGTGTGAGTGTGGTGTGTATGTGTGTGTGTATATGTGTGTATGTGTGTATATGTGTGTAAGTTGTGTATGTGTGTGTATATGTGTGTGTATATGTGTGTGTGAGTGTGTGTATGTGTGTGGTTATATGTGTGTATGTATGTGTGTGTATGTATGTGTGTGTATGTGTGTGTATGTATGTGTGTGTATTGTGTATGTGTGAGTATGGTGTGTATGTGTGTGTATGTGTGTGTGAGTGTGTGTATGTGTGTATATGTGTGTGTATGTGTGTATGTGTGTGTGTGTATATGTGTGCACGCGCTCACTCGCTCATGAAGAGAGGCACCTCAGTGTTCTATCTTCTCCTGAAATACCAATTTTTAAAGGTTCAAGTGGTCACAGGGTCCCACCTAGACTGTGACTCTGAGACACTGGGTCCTTAGACACTTGTTTAAGAGTTTGAATGCAATGCGCCCCGCAATAGCTCATATATTGGAACTTGGTCTCCAGTTCGTAAATCCAGTCACTGAGAGATGGTTGGACCCTGAAGGCTCTGGCCATATCATGACGTAACTTTTTGGTGGTTTTCGGAAATGATGACATCTTTGGGAGGTGAAGCCTACTTGTAGAAAAGAGGTCACTGGATGTGAGACCCTGAAAAGGTGTATACTGTCTCCTGACACTTCCTACACCCCCCCCCATCCCCACCTCCCACACTTCACACTGTTTTCAGGTGGCAAGGAGCTGAGATGAGCAGCCTTCTCCACCCTGCCCTGCAGTCTTGGTGTTCTGCTTCATCACAGGCCCAGAGACCTGGAGATGTGATCACATGAACTGTGTGATCTCTGAGCCCAGTGAACCAAATAAACACTTCTTTTGTTTCCTCTGAGTGTTCGTCAAAACAAAGGAAAATCTGATCAACACAGTGTGGGAGGCCTTAACTTTGTCTTTTTACATTATGAAGGAAAGAAAAGAGGGAGGGAGGGAGGGAGGGAGGGAAAAGGAGGGAGGGGAGGGCAGGGGGGAGATAGACTGGAGAGTGGGAGCTGGCAGTGGGGAGACCATTTGAAGCCAGCAACCAAAGTGTTGGAGGAGGGTACCAGCAGGGGGCGCTGTAATGGAGAAAGAAGTAATGTCCTAGAGCAGAGCCCAGGCCTGATCGCAGGTGTTCATCCCACAGATGGGAGGAGACAGACCAAGACCCAAATCATGGCCAGGTTAATTAAAGCAAGCTTTTAAATTTGTGTACATAGACTATCTCTCCCTAAGGCAGGGTTCAAGAGATCAGCTTTGGACAAGACGAAGATAAGGCTTTTTATAGCTCAGGAGTAGAGGGTTTCCAAACAGGAGATTTGGCAGGAAAATAGACAAGGTTAAAGAAACAAAACACACATTGCAAGGTGATCATAACAAGGTGCTCACAACAACTCTAAAATAAAGGCATGGTTATTATTTCCCGGAACAGACGGTACAGAATCATTTGTAGTTAAGGTTACAGGTGGGGTATAATCGAAACCTTGAGAAACAGATTTCATTCTAAACAGGAATGAACCTAGTTTGTCTTTACTATGAAATGGCTTTGAAGCACAAGATGGAGGCAGGCTGGTTCATCATAGGCTGGATACACAGGGAAGCTACCGGGCAGGAGAGTGGTATACAGTTTCATTTTGTCTGGGCATGTTGACCTATAGGCATTCTGGTACAATCAGATGAAAACAAACCTTGTCCTGTGCTTAGACAAAAGGCTTTTGTACCCATCGCTTCTATGAGCCTTGAACTTGCAGGTGACTCTTGTTACATTATGGATTTAAATGGGGATTAGAATACAGACCTTGGCCACCAGAGGCCACATCTCCTGCCTGGCCAAAGGGCACTGCCTGTGTGGTGGCAAAGGATTGGTCAGTATTTCTAACTCCATTCTGTTTCTATGGCCTGTTTCATATTTCAGGGGCTGCAAGTCTGAGGCTGCCTATCACAGTCACCTCATGAAGAGGAACCAATAGCACACCTCATGAGAGGAGGGTCTAATCATTGTCCTCAGGTATTGTGAGCTCCTGGGCACCAGCTGGATCCCATGAAGCTAGCCCTCGAGATCAGCATCAGCCAGACCTCACTTGCACTGTTTGCTTTACGTTTACAGAGATCAGCGTTCAAATGTCACCACATGTGTGGAGACCAGAAGACTACCTGGGGGAGTCAGCTCTCTCCTACCATGTAGGTGCTGGGTTATCCAGTGCCTTTACCTGCTGAACTGCCTCACTGGCCCATTCTGCTTGCTTTTTTACATGGACAATTCTGAAGCTCCCCACACAGAGGGCTTAGGATGCTGGCCCCTCTCCCTTCCATGTGGGCCATACTGAACGCATTCCTATCTTGCCTTATTCTTTGTCTCTCAAGGTGGCAAGTTGCTGAATCTGGTGTTCTGGGACCCTAAGAGTCAGGTCTCCAGCCTAGAAATCTGAGGACATCCTGAAGGAGCTAAAAGAAGTAGATAAGCTGGGCATAGGGGAGCCCATTGTCATTGGCCACAGGAGGGTTCTGGTCACAGCCGGTATGGCCTGTTTCCCAGTGGGTGCATCCACCAGACTTCTCCATAGCTCAGGGAGGAAGCTTGCCAGGAGGCCACATTCCCTAAACTTCTCCCAGCACCCTGGGATTCGCAATTCTGACCCTAAGACCCAGGAAACTAGGGGAACACATGCAGGCTGTCCTCTGTCTTGTTTGGCGGGTGGGAAGGTCAACATTAGGAGGATCGCAGCCCTCGAGAACATCCCTGAAAGGTAAGGACTTGATGCCCAGCTGGAGCCAGAAAAGAGCTGGTGTGAGTAACATATGGAACACGTGTGCTCCATCCACACAGTGGACTACTCCTCAGCCTTTAAAAGACAGCATGAGGAAAGGTAGTGTACAGGAATTCAAAGTCATCCACCACTACAAGAGAGTTCAGGCTAGACTGGGATACCTGGGAGTCTATGTAAACAAAAGGAAGAACATTGTAACTGTACATAGCTTGGGACATCATGCTAAATAAGCTAATCACACACACACACACACACACACACAAGTGAGCCCATCCTCACAAGTTAGGGTTATTGCCATAACCGGCTAGGATGGGTACTTTTGCAATAAGCCTGGAATGACTCTGTCAACAAAGCAGTTGGCTCCTCTGAGAGAAAGCACTGTGGCAAATAACTCTTCCCTGTGGGTGTGTGAGTGAACATTGTCTCTGACCAGCACTGACTGATCAACTGCTTATCAACGCAAACACAAATAGATCACCAATGGGCACATAACACTGAATCCCCTCAAAACCACTATAGGAAAATCAGGCCAGGAGCTTGCAACACACTGGCAGATGATATAATCCCTCACCTGAAGAATGGAGGGACCCTAAACCCTGGGGTAAGGCAGCATTTACGCACCCTCTCCATCCAGACTGTGTATCAAGGATTGGCAGGTGATAAACCCCTAACTCTGTCTCCAGGGTTAGATTCAGCGAGGCACTCTATATGACAGGCCTTTAGAGCCTGCTATTCTGCTAGAACGTTCTGGGTATCTTAGCAACCCTTGGGGGAACAGCTTAGGACCATGTGATAAGGTTAGTCTCTTATCCGACCATCTGAGAGCCAAGCAAAGTCAGCTGACTTTTATCAGTTCAGCCTCTAGTTTAGGGAAGTCTTGGGGACCCCAGAGCTCTTTGGCCATCCCTTAGCTGTTCTGTTGTTCTTTTTCAAGACAAGAGTTTCTCTGTCTTGAAAAGGCATGGCTGTGCTGGAATGGGCTCTGTACACCAGGCTGGCCTCAAACGCCGAGATCCACCTTCCTCTGCCTTCTCAGTGCTGGGACTAAAAGTGTGCTCCACTGTATCCAGCCATTTTAGCTGTTCTGTAACTTATGTTTCATGAGTTATCTGAGAGTTAGTGATGATTAGTGTTTAAGATTAGAACGGGGGCCTGAAGAGAAGGCTCAGCTGTTAAGATCACTGGCTGCTCTTCCAGAGGACTCAGGTTTCCTTTCTTAGCACCCACATGGTGACACATAATTGTCTATATAACTAGCCACAGAGGATCTGACACCCTTTTCTGGCCTCTGCAGGCAAACACTCATATGCATAAACAAAAACACCAAGACACTGGAGTGGAGTAAAGAATTCTTGTCGGACAAGATCAAGAGAAAGCAAAGAAACTGAGGGGAGGCGCTGTTAGGTTTCTTGTTATCCAATAATCTCTGGCATTGCGGGAAAAACCCATGTCTATCTGTCTATGTTAATACCACAGTAATCTACAGCAGTGAAACAGAGATCAGATTCACAGGAATCAGACCGCAGAGTGGTGGTTGGTAATGGGGTGGAAAATGGACTGTTGGTAGGGACCAAGTCAATGTGTGAAGCCGAAATAATCCCAGAGAGGGATGGCGGTGGTTGTTGTGTATGAATGGACTCAAGGAAACTGCGATTTACATTTAGAAAAGGTTAAAAATATGATTCCAGGCTATATATTTTTTTAAAACTTTATTTATTATTTATTTATTTATTTATTTGCCTTGGTGTTTGCCTGGAACTGGAACTACAGACAGTTGTTAGCTGCCATGTGGGTGCTGGGAATTGAACCCGGGTCCTCTGGAAGAGCAGTCAGTGCTCTTAACCGCTGAGCCATCTCTCTAGCCCGCTATGTATGTTTTTACAATTGAAAAACAAAAGGACAAAGGAGTGAATGGCTGCCAGGGCTCATGATGCAGTTCATGAAGCAGGTGGAGGGGGTGGGACAAAGTGGACCATTGGCTGGACTTCCACACTGAAGCATCAGTGATGGTTGGAAGAAGTTGTATAAAGTGTGGGGAGGTGAGTAGCCAATCTGAAGATGAACTGTGTGAGACATCGGGTACAGGCTATGGTCACAGATGCTCTGGCTGACCTACCCATCCCAACACAATTCTATTTCCTTTTTGTCGTGGACTGAATCAAACCTGCCTCCCACTTACAGAACAAATCCCTGAGGATGATTCAGACATCTGGCGAGCTGGCAGAGAACTGAGAGCCTCCAGGCAGTCAGGCCCTGGATGCAGGGTTGGGTAACTGGGTGAAGGATGCTGGCACTTATGTATCCAGCAGTAATGAGTGGAACAACCTTATTCCCAGGAGCCTCTGTACGGTCAGAACAGACCATTTGGTGTGTATTTCCAATCTTGTTAATACGAAATCAGCATCTATCTTCCTACTTCTGAAGGTGTATGTGCAGCAAACAGTACTTCTGACCTCCCTCCCTTTTTACAGTGCTGGAGAGTGAACTCAGGGCCTCATATACACAAGGCAAATGCTGTACTTCTGCATGACACCCTCAGCACACACTCAATTCTGATTTTTCCTGATGAGAATTAGCCAATTCCAAATCAATGCACAGTTAGGTATGTTTCTGCAAACCTCATCACAAACCTCCTTTTTATGCATCTATTTTTTTTGTTCCTTTTGCATCCTCTCCCCTTTAAATATGTTTTTCTGTTTTTGCTTGTTTGTTGACAGGGTGTCATATAGACCCTACCTAATTAAAAATGACCTTCAACTTCTAATTTCCCTTCTCATTTAAATGCATTCTCTCTGTAAGACATTCCAGGCTCTCTGCTCCAGGAAATCCTAGGCAGAGCTTCTGATGTGGAACAGGCCATTTGAAACAGCCAAAACATTGAAAAGAATGTCCCCAGCTTCCCAGTGTAAAAACATAGCAGTCACCAGACCAGGAGGACAGTGTTTATAGCATGAGAAGCCACACCAGAAGGCTTGTTGTTTACATTCAGCCAGAAATGGACAAACTGAGAAGATTCACATTTTTATCCATCCTTGTGCATATCCACAAATAACTCAAAAATGATGGCCTGCAAGTTATAATTAAACCTTAGCAAATAGGCAATGTAAAAAAAAAAAAAAAAAAAAAAAAAGCAAAATCCATGAATACTAAGAGTCTCAATGGCTTTCTTTCCTGTTCTCAGTGTCTGGGCAGGTGAGTTGGTCACCTCCTGCCCAGAGATATTAACCTCTGTTAGGATTTATTGGAGACATACTATAGGCTCAGAATCTGCCCCTGACATTTGCAAGGTGCTGGGCAAGGAGTCAGCTAGCCCAGCTTGTCTGGAGGCAGGTGTCACTTCCAAATCCAGGAAGTGCCTTGGTCTCCATCAGCTTCTTGTCCTGTGGCTGTGACTAAATACACGATAGAAGAAACCTAGGGGCAGAATGGAAAACTTGTCAATGTCATTCCTCTTCTGCCTCTGAATGGTCCTAGGACTGAATTCAGGTCATCAGCCTTGGATAACTGTCCAGATCTATAGAGCCATCTCACTGGACCAAGACATGCTGATTTCATCACTCTGAGGGTAGTATTCATCTCCGCTGGCAGAAAGGCATGGAACAAGAGTGGGAAGCACCCGGTTGTTTTGCATATAACCAAGAAACAGAAAGCTGAATGCCGGTGCTCAGTGGCCTTCCTCCTTTACAGTCTGGAACTTCAGAGGGCACCGTGGGATGGTGGCACCCATATTTAGACTTGGTCTTCTCCCCTTTAGGTAAATGGAAACTCCTCCCAGACACGGCCAGAGGAATGGCGACTCCTAGCTGGTTTCAAGTCTATGCAAGTCGGAAGGCAAGATTAGCAGCTATAGTCACATGAAAGATTGAATGAAAATGTGTTATTGTCTTGTTTGTTTGTTTAAATCTCTCCAATAAGCAGCAATACAAACGTTTTATTGTCTGTTTTTTTGCAGCAAAGTTTCTCTCGGTAGCCCTGGCTGTCTTAGAACTCACTCTGTTGGCCAGGCTTGCCTTGAACTCACAGGCAACTCAAATTCTTATTTTTAAAAGATATACTTATCTTTTATTTATATACAAGTATGTGAATCTGCACAAGTATGTGTATGAAGGGGTCCTGGGAGGCCAGAAGAGGGCACTGGATTCCCTGGAACTGGAATTAGAAATGATTGTAAATTGCTATGTGGGTGCTGGGTGCTGGGAAATGAGCCTCTGCCCTCTAAAACAGCAGTAAGTATTCTGAACAATTGAACCATCTCTGTAGTCCCTAGATAGTGAAGATGAAACCTAAATTATTTAACATAACTGAATATTAAAGCCTTAATTATTTTTTATCAAGATAAGAGTCTTTCCAGACCTATTGGGTCTTCTTTTTCTTAGTCATTTAGCTTTTATAGTGAAGGCATCATAGTTATTGTAATTGCTACATGGACTCAAAGGCAATATGACCTGCTCTACAGGAAAGAATGCCCAATCTTTATGACCAGGTCTTGCCAGTCAATCCCACAGTATATTTTGAGTTAAGCACCAGAGCAGTAGGGAAATGAATGCTTTTTCTCTTGAGAAAGGATGCTTCATTATTTAAGCTTGGACAGCCTTGCTGTCATCACGGGGTTCTGGCACCCCATCCTGCAGAGCAGTTGGTGGGGGGTAGGCAGGCACAGCCACAGGCTCTCTTACTATGGATAAAACTGTCATTTGCTTTTTTTGAGGGAACAGATAGTGAGATATCTCTCTGAGACCAGAATGGGGAGTTCAGCCCAGGAGATGTCACCATGTCACCAGCCGAGTGCACTACCAACAGAGGCTGGATCATCTTGTTCAAATGTCAGAGGAGGAGAATGGGTGTGAGGCAGATGCAGACTGGGATGGGGGAGGGGCACTCCTTGCACTATGCTGAAGCTGTATTCACACTTAACCTCACAGTGAGCTTTCTACATCTGTTTCCTCCAGTACTGGGAAGCCGATCAAAGCTCTGGGTGGTTAGATGAGTCTCATTAGGTGTGACGTAGACAGCTCCCTTGTTTCAGCACATCAAAAAAAAGGCAACATGTGGCGGACAGGCCCTTACGTAGTTCTACAGTTTAGAAAGGAGACCAAAAGATGGACGTGGACAGAAGGGCACATGAGTCATGAGAAAGAATTTTTTTCCTAGTTTCAGCTCTGTCATAGTTTTTCCATAATGGACATGGGAATCGAACTCTCTGAGTACTGAAGAACCAAAAAAAACATTTTTGCATTGCAAAAGAATCCAGCCTGTGTTCTTCCTTTGAGCAGTGACTGAATGAGAATATCTTTTTAATTCCACTGACCATTAGTACAGTAAAATTAACACCATTAGTCACTGCACACATTTGTTATGTTGACCCACTTCCAAAAGTATTTTTAAAAGAAATTTGGGACTGAAGAGATGGCTCAGAGGTTAAGAGCACTGTTTTTCCAGGGGTCTTAAATTCAATTGCCAACAGCCACCAGGTGGCTCACAGACATCTATGGTGAGATCTGGTGCCCTCTTCTGGCCTGCAGGCATTCATGGAGGCAGAATATCGTATACATAATAAAAATAAATAAATCTTTAAAAAAAAAAAAAGAAATTTGTTCTGCGAGGTGAGGGATTTTATAACTTCAATGTTTTCTTTGTTTTTCTTCTGCTTAAAACTGTATCAAATTATTCTACTATAGGGCTGGAGGGATAGCTCATGCTGCTCCTCCAGAGGTTCTGGGCTCAATTTTCAGCACCTACATAGTGGCTCACAACTGTCTGTATTTCCAGTTCCAGGGAATCCAATGCATTTTTCTAGATTCCACGGGCACCAAGCATGAA
The DNA here is from genome assembly GCA_004025045.1 of Sigmodon hispidus. NCBI lineage: Eukaryota > Metazoa > Chordata > Mammalia > Rodentia > Cricetidae > Sigmodon > Sigmodon hispidus. The sequence goes on from PVIH01004236.1 coordinate 113,039, forward strand.
TGTAGTACACAGATATGCATGCAGCCAATGGGAACACATAAAATAATTAAAAATAAATTTTAAGTAAAAGACATTTTATTATATAGTAATGTACAATTATGTTACTATACATAAAATAAAATATGACTTATAGAATCTAAATCACCTGGTCAAAGATACTTTGTGTCAGAAGCCTGAAGAGGCACAGACAAGACCAGAAACTATCTAGCTCCCAGTTCCCCAAACTCTTGTTTTCCATTGGCACCTGCCAACCACATTTTTCACTTTAAATGTTTTTAATATTTATTTTCACTTTTTATGTGAATTGGTGTTCTGCCTGCATGTATAACTGTGTAAGGGTGTCAGATCTTGGAATCACAGACAGTTGTTAGCTGCCATGTGGATGCTAGGAATCGAACTCAGGTCCTCTGGAAGAATAGTCAGTGCTCTTAACCACTGAGCCATCTCTCCAGCCTCCACATTTTTCATTTTTAAGCGACACTTTGACATTAAAGTTCAGGTCCTGCCCAGTGGTGCCATTCTAGTTACTTAGGAGGCTGAGGCAAGAGGGTCAGAAGTTGAGGTCCCGGCTGGGGTAAGGACTGAATCCAAAGCCATCTGAGTAACTGGAGACGACGTGTTATAAGAGAAAGAGTCTAGGAGCACAGCTCAGAGATAGAGCGTTTGCCTAGCATGCAGGAAGCCCCTGGTTCAGTTCCTAGTACTGTAAAATTAAACAAGGGACTGGAGAGGTGGTTCAGTGGTTAAGAGCACAGCTACTCTTACAGAGGAACAGAGCTGGATTCCAAGCACTCATTGCTTACAACTGTATGTAACTCCAGTTCCAGGGGATGTATCTAACGTCCCTTTCTGGCCTCTTTGACACTGCGTACTCATTGTGCAAAGACATACACTCAGGCAAAATACTCACACACATTTAAAAAAAAAATCCTTTTTACAAAAGGAAAGATAATCTCCTACCTCTCTCCATGAATTGAAAAAGACCAGAAAGCAAAATAAATACCTAACTGCAAAACCAGAAAACCTACAAGAAAATAAAGGAAACGTAAGTCTTTTTGAGATGGTGCCTTCTCCCGTGTAATGAAGAAAAGGAGAAAGTGTCACGGACATGCCATCCACGATAGGGGGAAAAAAAAAAAAAAGGAACGAAAAGAGCTGCTTCCATCCAGCAAGCATCCAAACCTAGGGTTTGGAAAAGCCCATGAGGGCGGGAACGGGGCAGAAGTCCTGTACGCCCATCGTTCCTATCACTGGCTCATTTGCATGGTTCGAGTGGGGCGGGGCCTTGGGTGACATCATCCGATGACTGTCCCTGTGGCTGCCGCTCCCAAGGCTCAGAGCTGCAATCCCGGAGTGGAGTTGAGTTGCAGCGCCACCCTGAGAGCCATGTACGACCCAGAGCGCCGCTGGAGCCTGTCGTTTGCCGGCTGCGGCTTCCTGGGCTTCTACCACATCGGGGCCACGCGGTGTCTGAGCGAGCGCGCCCCTCACCTCCTCCGCCAAGCGCGCACGTTCTTCGGCTGCTCGGCCGGTGCACTGCACGCGGTCGCCTTCGTAGCCTGTCTCCCTCTCGGTGCGTTCACGGCCACCACCCAGGCCCCGCGTGCGGGGAGGGGCTTTCCACCTGGGGAATTGGTGACACCTTCCGGGGTGCCCAAAGGAACCTTCCCAGACACATCTCACCTTTCCCGGTGCCGTGGGTAACGGCCTGGAATATCCGAGGGCGGGCGGGCGGGCGGGCGGCAGCGGGTGCGCTGTGCACCGGAGACTCCTGAGCATCTTCTTCCCGGCCGGTTCCGGCGCCCTGGTTTGAAATGGGCCCTCCACACGGGTCCTACCAGTTGGACCATCCCGGATCAGCAGGGAACAAGGTGCAGGGAGCGACGCAGAGGTGCGGGAGTTCGTTCTGTGTGTCTTTGGCTAATGTACCATGGTGGGTGCCTCCAGGGGGGGCAGAAGGTACCCAGACTTGAACATCCTTGGTGACAGTTCAGCCCTCTGGTCGCTCTGAGTTCCTGGGAGTGGCGTGCATGGGTTAGGAAAGTATTTGGAACCCTCCCTAGAGATTGGAATGGATTTCCAGACTGGTCCAGTTCCACCCTCTCCGGTCTTCACTGATCTGGGCCAGCTGCCCCTCCCAGATCGATGTTACTGGTAGTGACATTTTGGGCATTTGAATCTTGGCCTAATTAAACATTTGCCCATGCATGCATCCATGCGCAGGAGTTGAGTTTACTTCTCTATTAGGGTGCGATGCCCTTCCTAGTGTCACAGCCTTTGAGATTGTGAGCAGGGCCTGGCTAAGTGCCCACGGGAGAGCTGCTGACACCCAAAGGTCTCTAAGCGGCATGATAATGCCCCCTTATCAACCTTCATTGATCTGGGCCTCCATAACACTTCACTCTTTGCTCAGCTGGCCACAGCCAGCGTGGAGTAGCTTTGGCAGGCACAGGAGAACACCTGCTGATGAGAAGAGCTTTGCCATTGGATAGGATCAATGAGCAGACCCTGAACTGATTGATGATGGGATTAGAAGCAGACCTGGCTATGTGCCTGCTTGTCTGTCTTCTCCAGTGAGGGAGAGAGTCAGGCACAAAGGTCAGAGAGAGTAGCCTCTGGGAAGGCTAGACCAGTCCAGTGGCTATTGCACACCCCGGGCTTCAGCACTGACCAAAGGCATTTCTTACATGGAGGCCTTTGGGACTCTGTATTAATGGGTGATTATTGGGCAAGGTTTAAATGCATTGACCCCAGGAATCTTAAATACACCCACATTCATACAGAACAGTGTTTCTCAACTTGTGGTTTTAATTCCTTGGGGGATTGAATTATTCTTTCACAAGGGTCACCCACCTATGACCATCGGAAAACATAGATATTTACATTATAATTCATAACAAAATTGCAGTTATGAAGTAGCAATGAAAGTACTTTTATGATTGGGAGTCACCACAGCATGAGGAACTATAGTAAAGGTTTGTAGCATTAAAAGGTTGAGAAGCACTGGTCCAGAGGGTGTTAGTAACTGTGCAGAAGGAAGAAGTAGCCTGTAGATGTCCTATCAGGTCACAGAGAGGCCACAGCTACAGGTTATCTCTGGTGGGAGCTGCTAAGGTGCATTGGCCAGGGCTTGTGACAGGCACAGGCCCTTGGGTCATCTGAGTGTTAGTTAAACTTGGCAGAGGAAGTGGTACGATCTGCCAGTAGTGTGTAAGTTCACTCTCCAGCCAGGCTCAGCAGCGGGGTAGGGTTTGCTGGGAGTCAGTTAGACTTGGAGCAGAACAGGCTGGGATATATTTGCCCTTGTGGAGTTCAGAATTGGTGTTGCAGGACAGGGTGGATTGGACAGAGGGCGCTGGGCTGTAGAGTGGGGGCAGATAAAACATGCATCATGTACCCACTGTGCAGTCTGGGAATCCTAGGTTTAGTTAGAGGTTTACATGGAGACTAGCCACTTTAGGTGGCCTTTTCTAGGTGGAACATTTCTTAGATGTTATTTTACTCAAGTCTTTCTGTCTCCAAAAGCAAGTAAATTTTACTCTCTTTGAAAAAGGCAGTCTAGGGCTGGAGAGCTGGCTCAGTGGGTAAGAGCACTGACTGTTCTTCTGGAGGACCTGAGTTTGATTCCCGGCATCCACATGGCAGCTAACAACTGTCTGTAATTCCAAGATCTGACACCCTTAAACATGCAGGCAAAACACCAATTCACATAAAGTAAAAAAAAAAAAAAAATTTTTAAAAAAAAAGAAAGAAAGAAAAAGGCAGTCTAGTGGCTGGAGAGATAGCTCAGAGGTTAAGATCAATTACTGTTACTGCAAGGACCGGAGTTCAGTTCCCAGCACCTATTTGGCAACTCATGGCCACCTGTAACTAACTCTAGGTCTTGAGGACTCCCGAACACATGTTGTGCACATAAGCTCATGCACACAGATGAATATAAATAAATTAATCTTTTTTAAATATTAAATATTTTAAAATATTAGAGAATATCTGTAGGATAGACAGGTGGCAGAATGCTTTCCTCAGTAAAAGGGGGCGGGAGTTGAGAATAACATTCAGGTCCAGGCCTGTATTATTTCTTCTGTACCATCTAATGATCATTTGTGCCAAGGCTGGGGTGTGCTGATGTGTGGGCGGCTTTGGACACATGCAGGTAAGAGTTCTTGCATACATGGGCTACTGGAAGGCCTACCAAAGCACCATCCGTGACATACACACCACACTCCATTCAGGCCATTTTATATTTCTTTTTTTTTTTTAAAAAAAAAAAAAACTTTATTTATTTGCCTTGGTGTTTGTCTGGAACTGGAACTACAGACAGTTGTTAGCTGCCATGTGGGTGCTGGGAATCAAACCCGGGTCCTCTGGAAGAGCAGATGGTACTCTTAACCACTGAGCCATCTCTCCAGCCCCCCATTTTATATTTCTTAATTGCTCCATTGAATAAAGTCAGACAAGGCTGAAAATGATTTTTTTTTTTGAGCCGTACCCAGAATCTTAGCACTTTGTAATGATTGTAAACCAGTGTTAAAGAGATAATATCACCTAGTAAACCTTTGAAATGTAGCCTCCTTGGACGTGCTTGATCATGACCAAAATACAGCTATGTTTTATGGTGTCTTAATTGGGACCAGTCACAGTTCAGGAGCACTGTGTGGTTTCTGGTTTCCAATGTGGTATCTGTGCGTTTGTGTATCATTGTGTTCTGTGTGTTTGCTACTGCTACTGTCCCCAGATCAAATCATGGAGATCCTCATGGACCTTGTGCGGAAAGCCAGAAGCCGCAACATGGGCACCCTCCATCCATTCTTCAACATTAACAAGTGCATCCGAGATGGGCTCCAGGAGATACTCCCAGACAATGTCCACCAGCTCATTTCCGGCAAGGTTTACATCTCACTCACCAGGGTGTCAGATGGAGAGAATGTGCTGGTGTCTGATTTCCATTCCAAAGATGAAGTAGTGGATGTAAGTCCTTTGCCTTTCTAGGTGTGGTCAAATGAAAAAAAAAAAAAAAAGTACAGAACTGTCATTGTCTTACTAGACTGGGGTCATATGGATGCTATACATCCAGTGAATTAGTCTATGGTACCTTGAAGCCCTATATGTTAGGAGTCTTTAATTCTCTTAATTTTTCCAGTGCTGGGGATAGAAGAGAGGTGTAGGCAGATTTTTCTCTTCCTCCAGTCAGCTCCCAAATAACCTCACAGAGACTTTCTATTAATTATAAAAGCTCAGCTGGGGCTGGAGAGATAGCTCAGAGGTTAAAAGCACTGGCTGTTCTTCCAGGTGTCCTGAGTTCAACTCCAAGCAACCATATAGTGGCTCACAACCATCTATAATGGGATCTGGTACCCTCTTCTGGCATGCAGCTATCCATGCCAGCAGAATACTATGTACCTAATAATAAATAACTTAAAAAAACCCTCAGCTGATAGCTTAAGTTTGTTTCTACCTGGCTCTTATAATTTAAATTAACCTATTTATATTAATTTAAGTTCTATTGCATGACTCATGGCTTGTTACCTCTCCTACATGTCCTGCTTCATCTGGCTGGCAACTCTGAGTCTCCACCCTTCTTCCCAACATCCTCTCTGCCTCCCAAATCCTGTTCAGGTTTTTATTAAACCAATCTGAGTGACAAATCTTCACAGTGTACAAAAAGATTATTCCACAACAGATAGGGCTTTGGGCACACCAGGCAAATGCTCTACTGTGCAGCCGCACCCTTCCGAAAGTTTCTCTTCCTTCTTCAAGACTTGGAGAACTAGTCCTGGGTGTATCCCACACCCCAACCTATGCATGTTATGCAGTGAGGCTGGTTTTTCTTAATGAAGCTTCTCCAGAGTGCGACTATTCTTATTTGCCTCTAGTCTCAAGATCTAGCATAGAGAAGATAAATTACCATATCAAAATGCAATTTTGGGGGGGCTGGAGAGATGGCTCAGTGGTTAAGAACACCAACTGTTCTTCCAGGGAACCTGAGTTTGGTTCCCAGCATCCACATGGCAGCTAACAACTGTCTGTAATTCTAACACCCTTACACAGTTATACATGCAGGCAAAATGCCAATTCAGGTAAAATAAAAATAAATATTTTTTAAAAAATGCAATTTTGGTCTGTGTGTGTGTACAACAATATATACACATATATACACACACACATAGGCTTTTTTATAGTTCTTAAATGAATACTGTATTTGACTGAATGTGAGTCTCTATGAGGTTGCACATGTGTTCAGCAGCCCTTCAGACAATATAGCTCTCCACTTGGTTTCGAGTAGCTTCTAAACTGCCAGGTCCTATCTGTTCTCAGTGCACAGGCTGTCCAGGACAGTGATTCTCAGAGTGTGGTCTGCAGGGCCAATGGGTCCATTTGGCTCCTGTCTGGCTGCAGGAGAACCCTGAGGGACAGCCCAGGTCTGTGCTTCTTGTAGACTCTTGTGCCACTGAGTCGACAGTGTGGTCAATCTGGGGTCTGATGAGGACAGAACATTGGAGTGTTCAGGGAAATGGTTGAGGAGCCGGTATTGCTGATCAGACCCAAGGCCCTCTAACGCAAGTGTGACTGGCATCCTTCACCCAAGTGTTAAAAAGCCTACTGTGTGCAGAGAGCCGTTCACTTGTGGCCTTACAGAAGGGCACAGGGAAGTGCTGTACCCTGTGACTGACTGTCACGTCTCTTTGTCCTCACAGGCCCTGGTGTGTTCCTGTTTCATTCCTTTCTTTTCTGGTCTAATCCCTCCTTCCTTCCGAGGTGAGGTAAGCATACCTGTGGGGAAGGGGTGGGGGAGGGTGGGGATGGGACTGAGTCTTTGATGCCTCCTTTGTAGTGAGTGAGTGACCTGGGCTCTGGCACCCATGACTGTATCTAACTGAAGAGCTGGGATCTTCAGCCTTGAGGACAGAATCCATACCAGGCATTCCTTATAGGACTGACCCACGGACTCGCACCCTGGGGAGTGTCTTTACCCCCCTGTCCACTATCTGTTGGATACACTGGCCTGGCTCCCTTAATCTGCTCTAAAGCACCCTGGGGATCGCCCTGGTGGCCTAATTAAAGTGTAAGATGCTTAGGAATTAAATTTCTCTTTTAATGTAGTTGATTTTCAGGGGTATATAGGCGAGGTATGTATTTCATTTTTTAAAAAAACTTTTAGACAGGGTCTTACTATGTAATTTTGGCTAGAATCCTAAGTACTGGGACTAAACGGCGCAAACCACCACAAGGAGAGAGCAACAATCTAGATTTGTTTTTGTTTTTATGAGTGTATGTATATGTATCACATGTGTTTACATTGTGGGCATAGCCTAGGACTGGGTTACTAGGGACCCTAGTCACTAAGCACATCTTGGATCCTGATACTTGGCCCCAGTCTTGTGACATAATGTAGCCTTATGATCTTTCCAGAACAAAGTGGAAGGACCCCAGGAGCATTTTGGTGATGTCCCCTGACTTCCTGGAATGCTTTTCCTCAGGAAGAAGGGTCAGGAGTTCAAGGCCAGCCTTAGCTACATAAGACTCTGTCATGAGCATGATGACTTGCACAGGTGATCCCAGGAATCAGGAGACTGAGGCAGGAGGATCATGAGTTCAAAGCTACCCCCCACACACAAAGTAAAGTGTTACAGAAAAACAGGCTTAATAAAATATCTTGTCTTAGATTTCCCAAGCAGCAAAGGGAGTCTGGATTTGAACGTGTGGCCATGTGTCTCCTTTGGGGCATGGTTCATATCACACTCTGTCCCCAGGTCATATAGCATCCCTAGTTTATATGACCTCTTTATGCACGTGATAGGGACTCAGCTATGGGTGTCTATTTGCTCTTAGGACTTAATAAGCACAACATGGGGTAGACTCTCATGTCCATGTGCCTGGCGCTTTTTGCACAGTGGGCGTCCTAGGCAACAGCACACAGCAATCTTGGAAGCCAGTAGGAAGCCACTAGAAGAATGGTCCCTAGGCTACCATATTGACTGCAGTGTCACAGGAAACAGTATCATCCCTGTCCTCTTTCTTACAGCGGTATGTGGATGGAGGAGCAAGTGACAATGTCCCCCTGCTAGATGCCAAAACCACCATCACTGTGTCCCCTTTCTATGGCGAGCATGACATCTGCCCCAGAGTCAAGTCCACCAACTTCTTCCAGGTGTCGATCACCAATCTCAGTCTCCGCCTCTGTGCTAGGAATTTCCAGCTTCTGGCCAGAGCGCTCTTCCCATCTGATGTGAAGGTGAGTGGGGTCCTGTGGTGCTGCGCTCTGCCTCCCAGACAGCTGGGGACACCTGTTAGTCCTTTTAAGAGCAAATAGGAATAGATTTGCTGTGATGGTGACTCAGAAAGGCCGCTGTTGTAGAACTGGTTGGTTATCCCTCTGACCACAGACCTCACTAGGGACTGACCCAGAGTTCAGACTCCACCTCCAGAAATCGAGGTCCTAAATGTCAGGGGTGGGGGGATGGTGTCTAAGATTCTTTTCCTGTTGTGTCTAAGTTTTCCTGTGATGTTGTCTAAGTTTCTTTTTCTTATCTCCTGACAAGAGCAAGTTTTCTGAAAAGATTTATTCAGGCTCACAGTTCAAGGGAAGTCATACTGTAGGAGCTTAAAACAGTTGCTCCCTTGAGTCCACGATCAGAAGCAGAGTGAGGAATGTGCGCTGCAGTTCAGCTCTTTCTCCACTTATAAAATCTAGGATCGGGGCTGGAGAGCTGGCTCAGCGGTTAAGAGCACCATCTGCTCTTCCAGAGGACCCGGGTTCGATTCCCAGCACCCACATGGCAGCTAATAACTGTCTGTAGTTCCAGTTCCAGGCAAACACCAAGGCAAATAAATAAATAAATAATAAATAAAGTTAAAAAAAAAATGAGTTAAAAAAAAAAATCTAGGATCCCAGCCAGAGAGTGGTGCTGCCCACAGTGGGCAGGTCTTCCTATGCCAGTTAACACAGTCACAGTAAACTCCCACAGACATGCCAAGAGTCCCACCTCCTAGGTGACTCTAGATTCTTAGATAATGTTGACAATTGGTACCACCCACAGTAGGGTAGGTGGGGTGGTGCTACACATCTGTATTCCAGTGCCCAGGAGACTGGGGCAGGAGGATTGACACCTTGAGATCAGTCTAAAAAGATCACCTAAAAAAGAGGGTCAAAAGTACAGGCTGTTCTTCCAGAGGTCCTGAGTTCAATTCCCAGCAACCACACAACAGCTCACAATCATCTGTAATGGGGTCTGATGCTCAATTCTGGCATGCAGGCGTATGAATAGTCAGGGCACTCATATATACAATACATAAATAGTATTTTTAAAAATGATTTAAACTGAACTGGAGAGATGGCTTATAGGGGAAAAGCATAATCTGTTCTTGTAGAGGACCTAAATTTGATTCCTAACACCCACATCTGCCTCTAACTCTAGAGCCAGGAATCCAATGCCTCTGGCTTCTGTGATCATTTGTATACACATGAATATACCTGTATAAGTAATTAAAAACTGAAAAATAAATCTTAAACATACACACACAAGCAAGGCATGGTGATGAGCCCCTTTTAATCCTAGTTCTCAAGAGGCAGAAGCAAGTGGATCTCTGAGTTTAAGCCCAGCTTGGCATATATATGGAATTCCAGGAGAGAGACCCTGCCTCACAAACAAATTTAAAAAATGGGCTGTCCAGATGACTCAGTGTGTAAAGGTGCTTACTGTCAAGCATGAGGGTTGAATTCATTCCTGGGAACCCATATGGCAAGAGAAGGATCCAACGCCTGTAAACTGTCCCCTGACCTTCATATGCCCCCCACACGGGGACACACACACACACACACACACACACACACACACACACACACACACTTTAAGCAGGAGCACTGCCCCAGACATTTGAGTTTTCTTCTTTTGTTATGCTGAGAATGAAAGCCAGGCAAGGAGCACTGCACTAAGCCACGCCAGCCCCAAACCCTCACTGCTGGATTGATTATGAGCAAGGCCTCACAGCTGAGCCACGCCTCCTGACCCTCACATGTGGGTTCCGGGCAAGAGCTACACTGCTGAGCCTTGCCCACAATCCAGAATTTTTTTTTTCGTTTTATTTCCTAGATATAATTCTGATTGGTGTCGTGTCGAGGAGCCATCACATTTAGGGCTTCCTTTTTCTGACTGATGTTTTAGTGCAGCCACTATATGTCCATGGGTCTCCTGGGAGAACCAGGCTGCATGTACCCACATGGATCAACAACATGATGCTCAGACATGGTTGCCCAGGGCCAGTTAAGGAAGTACCACGTTGGCTAGAGTGATTACTTAGCCCCCAGGCCCAACCTGCCTGGAACACAGCTCCTGCTGGTAGAACCTCTGTGGAGAGGCCACTGGAGCTGAGACCTGGGCAAGTGTAGAGTCAGGTGACCCTCTCAGGGTCCTTGGTCGTCAAAGGACATGGTATGGTCATGGTCTCTGTGGTTCATCTGCCTGATTTGCTCACAGGTGATGGGAGAGCTGTGTTTTCAAGGGTACCTGGATGCCTTCCGGTTCCTGGCAGAGAACGGTAGGTCCTGGCTGGGGGTGACTGCACAGCTCCTCAGTTCTGTCACTCACTTTCATGGCCTTCCCCACAATCTCACTCCTGTCCACTTCTCAGCCTGGATAGAAAACCTTTGCCCATTTTATACATGGGATGCAGGCTGGAGAAGAGAGGTCAGGAGAGCCGGGGCAACTATCCTGAGGAAGAACTGGGATTTGAACCTGGGCAGCCTGGCACCACCATAGGGACCAAGGCAGACAGCTTCTTTCTTTCTCATTGAGCTCTTTAGCATAATGGTTTCAGGTTTGATAAGGTTTAGGAGCAGTTTATAGATGAGGCCATCAGGATCTGGTCCCTAGCCCATTATAGGTTCCGCCCATGGGATGAGTCTTCTTCCTAGAATGCACCTGTATTTGAATCATCCAAACTCACCTAGGTGACCACATTGGACTGTGTATGGCATTTTGACATTGTGACTATCTCAGTCACACAGTGAGGAAAAAAACATGTCCCTGGACCTGGTAACATGAACCTGTCTTCTCGGCTAGGAGGATTGTAGTTCAAGGCCTACCCTGGTTGCCAAGTGAGCTCAAGGCCAGCCTGAGCTATATAGTGAGACCATGATTCAAGGGAAAGGAACAAGAAGCATGAGAGGGAGAAAGACCAGGCTAGATCTGGTCCTCTCAGGACCTGGAAGCCCTGTGGTAGGAGGGTGTCATCTTGGACACCAGATGTGGCTCTGCTGAGTAATGGCTGTGTGACTTTGAATGAGTCTCTGTGCTTGTGACTCCTCAGCCAAGTGGAATTGAAGATTCTGGTAGCTGTTGAATGACCACTGTGCTGCCATTTGGACCTGGAATTTGTAAAGCGCTCAGCCTGTGGGAGAGGAGTTATTTGTTCATTGTCCTGTTTGATTTTGAAGCAGAGGGAATCCCACATAACTAGAGAGTGAATGATGCAGGAACTACACTCCCGTCTGCTGGTCTGCAAACAGGGCACTTCCGGTTTTGATATGTCCACCTTACCCCAGGCCCTGTGTGGGATTATGGCAGGCATGAAGTTGCTGTGTTGGCCTCCTTCCTCTGCCATCTGGGGCTGAGTGTGGCTGGGTAGATAACAATCATCTCCTATCTCTGCCCTCATGCGTTCCTCTATGTTCTTGTAGGCATCTGTAATGGGCCACAGCCCAGCCTGAGTCTGTCCTTGGAGGGGATGGAGGCAGAAGCCACACCTCTTAACTGCCTGGGAAATGGTAGCCTTGCTGGGGACAAGCTACCAGTCAGTCTGTACCTTACAGCTGTGCCGTGGGATGAGAGCATCCAGGAGACCTTGTCCCCCAAGCTCAGCACAGGTACTGCTCTACTGGGACGGTCAGACCAGGGCATTCCAGTTGATGGTGATGTAAGCAACTGGGCCACTTGCTGTGCGTGAGGGAAAAGGGTGACACTTGTCCAGCAAGAAGCCTCTGGGGTCACAGGGGCCGGCCATAGGGACATCTCCATTTACTGCACAAGCTGGCCACTGCCATCCATCCTTGTACCTAGAGGTCATGACAAGAAGAAACACTGATCCAATTGAGCCCAGGTTACCCACACAGGCTATAGCCCAGTAGCCAGGCCTAGGCTCACCCTTCCAAATTGTCTCCCTGCTGGGTCCAGCTCAGATTAGGGTCATGGCTATGAGGGAGGACCTGGGGCCCAGCTTGTCTGCCAACTCTTCATTGAGACACCTTTGGGGTCACTGTGGTCCATTTGTCTCTCCTTAGCTCCCTTATTCTTCAGCCTGCCGAGTGGACACTGACATGTTCTAAATGTTTGTGCCCCTCAAAATTTCTGTGCTGACAGCCTATAATGTGGTGTTGCCCTTAGGGGGTGAAGCCAGGAGGATGAGGAGTTCAAGGCAAGCCTTGGATACATAGTGAGTTCTGAGTCAGCCTGGGCTACATGGGACCCTATCTCAAGAACAAAAATGATTCTCCTACTGAAATCCAAGCTCCCAAGGGGATGGTGTTGGCAGGCACAACTCCTGAGGGCAGAGCCTACCAAATGAGATCGGGAAGTAAAGAGAGCCAGTGAATATCCTCCAGTCCTTCCGCCTGTGGAGGTGCCATCACCCAGGCCCTCACCAGACACCCGTACCTGCTGGTGCCTTAATGCTTGGCCGTCCAGAATCAAAACCTGTAAAGAGGCAGCGACTGTTGTTTATAGGAGTTGCTGGGTAACTACAGCATGTGACCGTGGTCTGATCTGCCAAATCAGACAGACTAGTCCACAAACAGCTTCCAACCAAGCCCAGGAGAGACTCAGACATGAATGGAACCCAGTGTCTGCCAGTAGCTGTTCAATGGGAGGTGTCAGGAGGTCATCAAGGGGGTAAAAGGTAAAGCTACAGGAATAGAGAGACAGCCAAGAGGTAGAGCGAGGCCAAGGGTGGCTGGGAAGTTGTGTGCACCCTCATCTGGAAACACGAGAGAGCCATAGGCCTAAACATGTGCCAGCAGAGGGGATGGGGAGGGAGGGATGGGATTCTTCCATTTGTTCTCCCTTAGACTGTCTTACTGTGTAGCCCACACTGGCCTCAAACTTGAAATACTCCTGCTTCAGCTCCCAAGCGCTGGGATTAGAAGCCGAAACCCCCAGCCTTGGCTAGAGTTTGACCTCTGCATCACGCTTGCTCCCAAACACCTGCGTGTCCCGTCTGAACTGCTGCCAGCGATCTGGCTCCAGGCTTCCTCTATTTCAAAGCTGGTGGGAGCCCCATCAGCCTGAGGGGCTTAGATCCTGCTATTCTAAGGGGCCATACAGATAATGTGGTTCCAAATCGCTGTTTTCAGCTCTGAGTGAAGCGATTAAGCCCAAGGATGGCTATCTGAGCAAAGCCTGCAACCTCTTGCCAATCAGGATCCTGTCATACATCATGCTGCCCTGCACTCTGCCTGTCGAGATGGCCATCGCTGTGGTCCACAGGTGAGCACTGAGGCATGGTGTGACATTCAGCGAGCTGACAATGGCTTTGACTCAGGCTGGCTGTGTCACTAGATGGAGCCCCTAAGAGAGGCGGGCCCTCCTTCAGCCGTGGCTATCTGCAACATGGTGTAAGCTCTGAAGCCATCTGGAGAATCATAGCACTGGAAATGGCCTTAACTAGCCCCTAGTCCAGCCATTTGTGATCCCCTGGGGAAACTGAGGCAGGGAGACGTAGAGGCCACAATACTGTGGTCACTGAGCTGATGAGTAGGAAGGCCGGCCTAAGAAGCAGGTCCTTGCTGTCTTTGGGTCTGTCTTTAGAATGGTACAAGCAGACAGTACCATTCCCTCTGGCCATGGTTGGATGGTGTGAGTTGAAGTCAGTAGTTAGGAGACAGAAGTGATATGGTCTTGGAACTCGGGGATGAGGCTCCCACTCAAATGGCCCAGTCAGACTGTCCTGGCTTAATACCTGGCTGCACCCCTTCCACAGCTGTGTGGCCGTGGACAAATGAGTGTATCTCTCTGTGCAGTTTACCTTTGAAGAAATAGAGACAAAATTGCCTGGGGTAATCCTGGGGTAGATCAGGAAGCCTGTGAGGTCCTGTGTGTGATGAGCGCTCACATGTCCAGCTAACAGCAATGATTCGTTATAGGCTGACATCCCTTACCCAAGATGCTTAGGAGCAAAGTGTTGGAGATTTCTGAGAGTTTGGTTTTGTTGTTGTCGCTTTGGAATTCTGGGTATTTGCATAGGCTTACCAGTTAAGCAAGTTCAAACAGGTTTTAAGAAAATCAGAAATGTTTTGAGCATCTTGCCAATACTCAGAATGTTTCACATTTTTTAAAGACTTATTTATTAATTATACATTATACAGAAGAGGGTACCAGATGTCATCATAGATGGTTGTGAGCCACCATAGTTATTGGAAATTGAACTCAGGACCTGTGGAAAAACAATTAGTGCTCGTAACCTCTGAGCCATCTCTCCAGCCCCCACGCTTTTATACTAGGTGTGGTGGTACACACTTGTGGTCCTAGCACTCTGAATGGAGGCTGAGGCAAGAAGATCAGGAGTTCAAAACCACCCTGAGCCAGAGTTAGGTGAGGCTAGCTTGGGGTACACAACAGAGACCCTGTCTCAAACAGACTGTGGCTAGGTGTGTAGCTCAGTGGTAAGATTGGATAGTTAGCATGGGTCACTCCCTCAGTCTCAGTCCCATGAGGAGGGAGGAGGGAGGAGGGAGGAGGGAGGAGGGAGGAAGGAGACAGAGAAAGGGGAAGGGAGGGAGAAGTATCATCTGGTGGTTCTGGCTGTGCCATCTTCCTAGGCTCTCTCTCCTGGTGCCCTTGTCCTGTCTCATCTGAACTGGTATCTCAGGGACACCACATAGCCCGGCTCTTCCATTTCCTTGGACCCTGTTTCTCTCTGTTTCTCTTGGTTTTGTTGAGACAGGCTTTCTCTGTGTAGCCCTGGCTGTTCTGGAGTTTACTCTGTATACCTTGCTGGCCTTGAACTACCTGTCTCTGCCTCCTGAGTGCTTGGGATTAAAGGTGTGGGACATCACCACCGCCCACCATTCTCTCTGGTTTTAACATTAGCAATATAAATGAACTTTTTTTTTTTTTACATTTGTTTTGCTTTGTTTTTTTTTAAACTTTATTTATTTATTATTTATTTATTTGCCCTGGTGTTTGCCTGGAAGTGGAACTACAGACAGTTGTTAGCTGCCATGTGGGTGCTGGGAATCGAACCTGAGACCTCTGGAAGAACAGACGGTGCTCTTAACCGCTGAGCCATCTCTCCAGCCCCATAAATGAACTTTTAACTTCTGGCTGGTTCTTTCTTCTTCCTGTTCTTTTATGTGAGCATTCTCTTCTTGGGGTGTGTGTTGGAGGAAAGGTGTGGAGGTGTGTCTGTGTAAGTGTATGTGGGGGTAAGGGTGCCTGTATGTTGGGGGATATTTTTACATTTATTTATTGTCTGTATGCACTAACTGATTTCATGTGTTTGAGTGTGTGTGTGTACACATCTGTGCAAGCACTTGTGAGGGCCACAGCCTGTGTGTGGAGGTGAGAGGACACCTTTCCCTCCTTCCATCGTGTGGGTCCTGGGAATCAGACTCAAGGTGTCGGACAGGACTAAAACCATCTTTACCCTGTGGACTATCTCTCTGCCCATGTCTACGTACTTCTGAGCCAGAATTTTAACTGTAGCCCAAGCTGGCCTGGAACTTACTGTATAGACCAGACTGACCTTCAACTCAAGCCCAGCGTCCTGCCTCAGTCTTTCCTGTGCATGCAGGGTGTCAGGCATGATTCACCCCCTCCGCCACATATGTTCTTATTTTATGGTCACCAGCTCCCAGGCAGTGACTAATGATGATCCAGCCCACTGCTGCAGGAGGCAGGTCTCCCCAGAGGGCTCTCTTCCTGTTTTGCTGGATGCTTGGATATGCCACCAAGTTTTACAGTTGCACCAGTACTCTGTCTGCAGTGTCTGGCTTTTCCCCCTTCTGCCTGAGGCCACTGAATATCTTTTTTTTTTTTTAATAATTATTTTTATTTCCATTGGTGTTGGTTCTCCTGGAACTGGAGTTACAGACAGTTGAGAGCTGCCATGTGGGTCCTGGGAATTGAACTCTGGTCCTCTGGAAGAGCAGCCGGTGTTATTAACCACTGAATCATCTCTCCAGCTCACCACTGAGTATCTTAAGCAGTGTCAGCTGCTCACAATTGCAGCCCAACTGCTTAGAAAGCTAAAAAGCCCAGGAGGTCTAGGCCACCCTGGTAAGAAAATGAGACCCTGTGTGCAAAGGCCTGCCTCCCTGCCTCTTCTCTCTCTGCTCCACACAAACCCGCCACTTGTGTAGATCCTCTCACACACCTCTGGGTAGGACAGGCAGCAAGCAAGAGTCTTGTGCACATGCTCTGTATTTCCATTTTAGCACCCTGCACCAGTCCAACCTCTAATTTCTCAATCATAATCCCTGGGCAGCTTTACAGATCCAGTGCCCTCCTGTGGACTCTGCCTCCTGCTTTGGGCTGGCACTTACCAGCAACCTGCCTCTTGCCAGAGCCTACACGTTTTTGGACATAGTGTCCATGCTCACACAGCTCCATGGCCTCCATGGAGAGTATAGGCCTCAGCTAGCCCTTCCCATCAACCCTTGAGAACTTAGGTCAACTGACTGCACTGAGGTCTTCCCCATTCATTCCCAGGAGGAGCTTTCTGGAACCCTGAATGACCTGGTTCACTTTAGGGATTCTAGAAGGTTCACTGTTGTGATGACAGCTAAGATCTGCTTTAGGGAGCTTATTGGATGGGGTTAGAAGTGACATTGGAGGGGCTGGAGAGATGGTTCAGTGGTTAAGAGCACCCTCTGCTCTTCCAGAGGATGCGGGTTTGATTCCCAGCACCCACATGGCAGCTCACAACTGTCTGTAGTTCCAGTTCCAGGCAAACACCAAGGCAAATAACTAAATAAATAAATAGAAGTGTTTTTTGTTTTTGTTTTTTTTTTTTTTTCAAAAAAATGGCATTGGCAGCTTATGTGGATGAAGGCCACTGTGGGCAGATGGCTACTTTATTGACTGACTTTGTTTCTGGTTTATCTTCAGGCTGATACAGCAAACCAGTGTGTGTGTGTGTGTGTGTGTGTGTGTGTGTGTGTGTGTGTGTGTGTGTGTGTGTGTGTGTGTGTGTGTTTGTATGCACTCACGCATGCACATGTGTGATATGTGTGTATGCGTGTTTATATGTGCAGAGTACACAGGCATGGTGTCCTTGGCTTCCTTCCCACAGGTTAGTGATGTGGCTCCCTGACATCCCTGATGATATCCAGTGGCTACAGGGGGCAACAGTCCAGATGTGTGCCCGAATGACGACAGGTCTGCTCCCCTCTACCAGGTAAATAATAAGGGTATGTGGACCAGATGGATATTCTTGTTGTTCCCAGAGCTTGGGTTGTGACACTCTAACAAGCCAGGCTTGGTCACCTGTCCCCAACAGGACAATTAGAGAAACAGTGGAAAGCAGAGAAAGAAGATTTATTCACAAATAAAAAAGCTCAGGGACCCCCCCCATTAACCTTTGGGGTACTGACAGGAGGTTTAAGTTTAGAGGTATGCTAAGCAGTCCTGGGCATGGTGTGGTCCTGCTCACTGTTGTCTGGGCTCCAGGCTCTCCTCCACGGTTCTCCCTTCTCTTCTCAGAGTGAGATGCCTAGGGAAATCTCAATTCCTTGGCCTCCATTGTTTGAGAGCCAAACTGAGGGGCACAGCTGCCTCTTCAGAATGCCTCTCCTCCTGTCAGAACCATTACAAGCTTTGTGCTCAGCTCATATGCAACATTCTAGGAACACCTGACTCAGTGTCAAGCTGGTGACCAGAAGTTTGCCCTTTTGTGAGGGCAGACATCTGCGGCCCTGGGGTTCCTTCACACTAGACTGTGGAGAGGAATGACAGGGTGGAGATTAATAGGAGGAGCTGTGTGGCTCAAGGGCCAGAGACGATCAGGCTATTAAGCAGCATTGGTGTGCCTGTGGGCAGAGCCCTGGGCACCTTGGCATCAGGAAGAGGGAGTTGAAGAGAGGGGGCAGGCTCAGTGACTTATGGGAAGTGGGTCCAGGAGAGGTGCTGGGACACCTTGATGGGACAGCATGCTCCTGTGGAGGAAGCCCATGGTCCAGTTGAGGGCTTATTGATGGGTGAAGCTGTGGATATCCACCAGAGGTGTTCAGGCAGTGGAGAAGGCCGTAGGCTTAGGGGATGGGGATTGTCACCTCAGCACTGAAGGCAGGAGGAAGCTCGGGGCTGCACCCCTGCAATGACCAAGTATGTGATGGTGGCTCCACATCAGGCACTACCCTCCCTGTACCTGTTAGGTTTCGGGGTGAGGACATCAAGAGGACACTGAGTTACTGGGAAATTAGAAGAGTTATTAATGTCAGACAGAGAGATGGACAGAGGGGCAACAAGCATGGTGGGGGCTTCCAAGCACTTCAGGCCCCAGCACCAGAGACAGACAATATGGTGGGGTCTTTAAAGAGATGCTGAGCCCATATGGCAGAGGAGGGAACCCCTTCTTAGACCTTTTGGGGCTGAGGGAGGTTCACAGCAAGAGTCTACAGTCAGGTGCTTTGACTCCCAGACAGGAGGCAGGGAAGGGGGGGGGAATAGCACGATGTGACATCTCTTTGATGCTATAGACTCACTTCTCAGGTGGAATGAATATTGCTCCCAGCAAGCAAGGATTCAGTGTCCCAGGAGAGGAGACCAGAGCAAAGGGTGGGTTCTAACCAGATTCCTGCAGTACTGAAGACCAGAGAGCATTGGAAAGGGCCTCCATACAACCTTACTTCCTGTTTTCCGTTCAGATCCCCAGCACCCAAGAGTGACCATCGGACACCCAATCATGGACCTCACTCACTGCTACACAAACCCCAGTGCAACTCTGCTGGTTTGTGAACTGCTGGTCTCCCTGCTTCCTATGAACTGGGACATTCTCCGCATGGATGGTCCAGGAGGGGCCAGAGCTGAGGCCACCCCACCTTCCATCCCAAGCCCAGCTTAACCTTCAGCTGGAGTAACAGTGTCTGGATGGCGGTGGTGGTGGGGGGACAATATTCTCTCAGTTTTGCAGTGGGAAGGGTTCTGTTACTTTTGGAGGCATCTAGGAAATTACTCTCCAAGAGCTGTGTGAAGACTTCACACCTGTGACCCCAGGATCACAGGATCTGGGCTAAAATGGTAGTTCATAAAAACCAAAGGCAATGATTTAGTCTTTAAGAAGCTACTTTTGGTCTGGGTGAAGTCTGGTGCTTGAGAGCTACCCCAGAGAGGAGATGCCACCATCTCTCAGCCTGTGAATGGTCGGGATGCCAAGGGCAGCAGTGTTGGGAAACAGGAATCCAAACTGGGCAATCCCTAAGGAAAACATTCAGGAAGTGTGATGGGATAGATGTGGCTGTCCTGAGAAGCGTAGTATAAGATAACTTATTACATTCAAGAACACTGTTGGCTCTTCCTAAGATAGTTTATGAAGAATTTTATATAAGTACACCAGGGAATATGTAGCAAACTACAAGGTTGATCAGTGAGCTGTAAATAGAATTAACCTTAAAATAAAATCTCTTACATGTGTGGGAAAACAACATAGGCGGGAAGCACAGTGGACCTCTGCCTCCTCACCCTCAGCATCTCCAATTGTTGGCACTGCCATCAACCATCACCACCTTTCTGTTCCTGTCTATGCCACCGGCCTTAATGGGGATAAGCACCTGCTTTTCTCAGGTGTATGGATACTGCTGCTGGTGCGATGTGTTCCCTGTAATTCACACATTGGATTAGAACATAAAGAACAAAGGAGCCCTGAACAAGGACCTGCTTGTACTTCTGAGTGCTGGCAATGAAGGAAGGTACCTGTCTCCATGTCTGAGTCTCCTGGAGTCCTAGTGAGCTCCATGTTCACACAAGCACTTCAGGAGGAATTGTCACACTCTGCTGCACATCATCTCAGCAGTGTTCATCCTGACTAGATAGCAGACAGCTTTTGGGGAGGAAATGTGGTTCCAGAGGTAAAGCTTCTAGGCTATACAGAAGAAAGGCTGTCTCATGGAAAGAAAACAAACCAGATGTGGCTTAGTTGGTGGAGTGCTTGTCTAGCATGCATGGAGCCGTGAGTTCAGTCTCAGCACCACTCACCTGTGGTGTCTCCTAGCACTCAAGCTGTAGAGCAAGAGCATCAGAAGTTCAAGGTTGTCCTTGGCAGTTGGAGGTCAGCCTTAGCTAAACCAGACCCTGCCTCAAACAAACAAAAAAGAGCAGAAGCTTCTTTTGCCCTGCTTTGAGCTGTTCCTTTCTGGAAGTTTCTTACCAGCAGAAAAGACTATTTCTGCTACCCTATCAAATACAATCCCCGCTGGTTTGGAGCCGTCTGCCTGAGTGAAAAAGTTACCATGAGGGAGCAACACCTTGACCTGAGAGTAGGTAGCAAAGCTAGTTCATGTGTTAATAAAACAAGTGTGAGTGTGTATATGCAAATGAGTGTGTCCACAGAAGTAACTGATGGACACACCCAAAATACTCCCAGCTGTTAAGGGAAAAGGGTTCATAATCAATGTAAAAAAAAATAAATATGATTTTTTTAAATATACTTTCAGTCTCCTCTGCCTTCAGTCAAAGGGGCCTGTGGGACGGCTTTCTCTCTAAATTTGTTTCTCTCCAGGCCTGCCTGCTAGTGTCCTCTCCACAATGCAAAATAAGTGACTGGGCTGTTGCTGTACAGCCCAGGCAGGTGTGGAACTATGTAGCCCAGGCTCACCCAGAACCCTCCATTCCCTTGCAGCAGCCTTCCCAATGCTATCCTAGACATATGCCACCATCCAAGCCTAAAGTGCATTTTTAGTAAAGTGCATTTTAAGAAAAGGACAATGGTGTAGTCTCCAGGACAGTGAGGGACACTGAGGAGCAAACAGTGATGACAAAGGGTGGGTATGACTCTTAGGCCACAAGTGAAGCTAGTGTGGACAGCCTATATAGTGGAAAACTATATGAGCTCCACCCAGGTGCACAGCCAGGAAGGCATCCAACAGAGGGACACCTCAGTAAAGCTTGGATCATGGGCAGAGTGCTCAAGACTGAGCAACCCTCAATTTACCTCAATGTAATGATATCGTAGGCTTGTTTACTCTTTTCTAAGCTCCAAGGATAAGGGTTTAGAAATATGATAGTTTCCTAGTGAAGGGCTACAGTTCCCGGCTTCCCTTGTGGACTAGGAAATCATTTCTGCAGCCCATCTCCCCCTGGAGCCATTTTGGCCATCCAAACATGACCAACAAAATACTCGAGCATCTTAAATAAGCTTGGTCCTGCCTAAGGTCAGACCAAGCCTTTCTTTCTGCTTTATTTATCTATGGCTGCTTTTTGTTGTTGTTATTTTGAGACAGGGTTTCTCTGTGTAGTCCTGGCTGTCATGGAATTCACTCAGTAGACCAGGCTGGCCTAGAACTCAAACTCAACTGTCTCTGCCTCCAAGCGCTGGGACTAAATGTGAACTACCACTTCCTGGCTTACAACTTCTCTTTGTGGTTGTTATTTTGAGACAGGGTTTCTCTGTGTAGCTCTGGCTGTCCTGGAGCTCGTCTGTAGACCAGGCTGGCCCAGAATTCTGAGCTCTACCTGCCCCGCTTCCAGCTGCTTTTCAATAATCGAATGGGGAGAAAACATGAGGATTAAAGTTATGTTTTAAGTTTCAATTACTGTGCTTAAGAGATCGTATAGAGCAGTTAAGAGCACTGGCTGTTCTTCCAAAAGTCCTGAGTTCGATTCCCAGCAACCACGTGGTGGCTCACAAGCAACTATAATGAGATATGGTGTCCTCTTCTGGCCCGTAAGCAGAACATTGTATACATAATAAATAAATAAGTTAAAAAAAAAAAAGAGATCTATACAATAAAAATGTCTCTAATCTGTGAGCCCCACTTGCCCAAGGACAGATAACTTCCTGGAATGCTGGAGACTGTAGTCCATATAAGATAACAAGATGTTTTCCTTCCATAAACAAGCTTAGTTGCCCCAACTGAGCAGGATGTGTTGATCATAGGTAGGTGAGAGATACATAGACAGGAAGTATGTCAGAATGCATGCTTGTCACCAATTGGATGAAGGCTGGAAGTATATACCCTTGTGGATTTTGCCTTTATAAGCTTCTGGAATGCAACTTGGTGTCATAGTCTAGGACTGCTGGGTATGGACCTGGCCAGTGTCTATAGTCCTGGCCAGTATTTAATAAAACTTGCTTCAGAATTGGCTCAAAACTTGTGGTACTGGTCTTATTGTCATTACATACATTGTATATATGTGATAGGAGAAAGACCCTAGGCCCCCAGGTTTTTGTTTGTTTGCTTGAGACAGGGTCTTTATGTGTAGCCCTGGCTTTCCTGAAACTATAGCGGGCAAGGCTGGCATCACTCAGTCCTCTCTGTTTTGGAATCTGTCTTTGGGAAGGAAAGCAGCTGAACACTGCCTTTGTGTATCCTGGTTTGGGTTAGGACAGGAACTCAATAAATACTTAGGCGTTCCTGCATGGTGCCAGGTTCAGATTCATGAGGATCTGAGAACATGGGTCCCATCTTTGCAGGGCTCACTCAGTACTGGGAAACCAGATGGGTAGGCTAATATAGGAGTGGAATGGCAGAGACAGGGCTGGCTGCTGGGCTGCTTACCCTTTTTCCAGACAGTAAGAGTGTGGGATTTGAAAGCTTGGATGCCAGAGTGCTATTTAAATAGAAAAAGTACAGGGGTCTTCTGAAGAGAAGGCTGGAAAAGAAAGCCAAGCTTATGAAGTCAGGAGCAGTGGTGTCAGAGTGAGTGCAGGTCAGAGGAGAGGAATCTCACCCTGCTTCCAGTGAACTGAAATTCACAGCTATGAGTGACTTTTATTACACTGTTCTTTTGAGGCATAGTAGCTGTTTCTGCTACCAAAACACAAACTCAGTTGTCTAATGTGACTGCCCTCACCTGATGGGCACCACTCATCTTTTTAAAAAATAGGAATCTGGCTGGGCAGTGGTGGGGCACGCCTTTGATCCCAGCACTCAGAAGGCAGAGGCAGGCGGATTTCTTTGTGTTCGAGGCCAGCGTGATCTACAGAGCAAGTTTCAAGACACAGGTCAGTCAGAGATACAGAAGGAAAACCTCTCCATAATAATAATTAAAATCTGGGGGGAAAGGATGATGTAAATACATTTTAATCGATAGACAAAGTAAAAACAAGCATGTTCTAGGGAGTCTATGAAGGCGATCTTTTCTGGAGATCGGAGGACAACTTTTGGAGATTTTTTTTCCCCGTTTCTTCCACCATATGAGTCTGAGGAATTGAACTTAGGCTGTCAGGCTTGCAGAAAGTGCCTTTTACCTACTGAGCCCGCTCGAGAGACGACCCCCACCCCATACACTCACCCTTTTTACTGGATCTGGGCGAAGGTACTACGGTGTTGACCCAAGCTAGGTTCTATCCCCCGATCCAGGAGCAAACACCCTGCGCCCTTCTGATCACACCTTAGAAGATGAGGCGCCAATGACAAACTACCAAAGAACGAGGGCCAGGCTTCAGCACCCACGAAGGGCAGCACCATATCAGCGATGCACCCACAAGCACATTTTCTGGGCGTTACCATTATACTCCACGCTAGCACGGAGCTTCCGGGCGTTCTTTGAACAACATCCGGTTCACTGTGTTCTATGGACCAATGAGCGGAGGAGCTTGAGTCGGGGGCGGGCCCTAGGCTGTGCAGTATGGCGACGATCGGCGTGCCCCTTCCGTAACCTGTAGCCGCGCGTCTGTCTGTGCGTGTGGCTGGACCAGGGTGGGCGCGGGCACCTCCGCGGGGCTGCAGCTGGAGAGGGAGCCATGGGGACAGTGCACGCCCGGGTGAGAGGCCCAGTGGCAGTCGGGCGGGGCGAGGGCATCGGGGAGAGTGCGGGAGCCGCTTGGGCCTGCAGCAGGGCGGTGGTGACTTGGCCAAGGTCACTCCGCGGAATTTTCCCGGGTGACCTCACAACACTGACCGCAGCAGGGAAGAAGGGTCTGTCAGAAGACAAGCTACGAACAAGTTGTTGAACAGACCTGTTTTTAAATTTTCAGTTTAAATTTTAAAGATTTTTTCATTATTAGTTTTAGGTGCTTGTGTGTTCCCATGTATGTGTGTGCACTTGGTGTGCAGAGCCTGTGGAGACCGGAAGGGGGCGATGGAGATCCTGAAGTTGTAATTACCAAGGGTTGTGAGCTGTCATGTGTGGGGTGAACTACTTTGGACCTCTCCAAGGGCAGCAAATGCTCTGATCTATTGAGCTCCAGCCCAATGCTTTTTTTTCTTTTCTTTTCTTTTCTTTTTTTTTAAATTTATTTATTTATTATGCATACAGTTTTACAGAAGAGGGCGCCAGACCTCATCATAGATGGTTGTGAGCCACCATGTGGTTTTGCTGGGAATTGAACTCAGGACCTCTGGAAGAACAGTCAGTGCTCTTAACCTCTGAGCCATCTCTCCAGCCCCCCAATGCTCTTTCTTTAGAGAAATTAAGTTTATTGATTTAGTACATGCCCCTGTGAAAGTTAGAAGACAACTTCCTGCAATTTTCTTCTTCCGCCATGTAGAGTCTGGTGACACAGGTCCCAGAGGCAAGCTCCTGTACCTGCCGAGCCCTTGATACTTTTGAATTGGCTTTTCCTTATAACCACGTGGAATTAGGCTGCATCTTGTTCCCTACAACAGAATGAGCTCTCCTTATCGTGAGTGGGCAAAGCAAAGCGAAGAGACTTGTCCTGTCTCATGATTTCATCCTTCTCTCTCTGTAGCTTTTGGCTTTGTAGCCCAGGCTGGCTACATTAGCAGGTCCTGTCTCAGCTTCCGAGGGCTGCAATTCACTGGCATGTGTCAGTATGCTTGGCTCAGTTACTGTCTTTGAAGTGGCTTTTTGAGGTATTTATTCTCTTCCTTGTGTCTCCTAAGGTCTGATGAACAAGTTAGTTTCTGCTTAGCAACAGAACTTCATGACCAATTCCTTTTGTTTTTTTTTTCCTGGTCTTTTGGGCCTAGTGCAGTACCTTAATTCTAGGCAACAGTCTATATTAGTGTTACTGAATACGTAGTTGGCTATTTACCACCAAACTCTTTCATTTTGTAATTGTTCACAAAGGCCAGAGATTGGGCCATCTGTCCAGAGTCACAGAGCCTCAGAATGTCCTAACATCAAGACTAATGGAGTGCTGGACCCAGCACCACACAGTGTGGACAGCATCGCTTGCCCATCACTCATTTTTTGTAGGGTCCCTTTACTTCCAGTAGCACTTAGTCCAAGGCCTCCAGATTTGGGCACACCACTCACCCACGGATGTTTCACACACTGTTGCACTTATGACACACTCTGGACAGTACCTTGAACTCATTCCCTATCCTATTACTCATGTCTTTACCTACCAAAATAGTCATATCTTTCAAACTTGGTTTAAACTACTTTTCCAGTAGTTTCTTGAATACTCTAGAAACCTTTTAGGCAAGATTCTCCCCTCCCTGCAGCACCACAGGTACCCTCCCAGGCAAACACTCACTGAGCCATATCTGTAGACCTCTTTAAATGTTTTTAAATTTTGAGACAGTCTTTCCACTAGGTTCTCAGGGCATTGAGCTCACGCTGTAGGCCAAGCTGGCCTTGAACTTGGAATCCTTCATAATTTTGAGTAGCTGGGATCATTGATCTGTTTGCCATGCATGGTGGTGATGCCCTTGACTTTAGCACTTGTTAGTCAGAGGCAGTTGGATTTGTTGGTAGTTAGAGCCCAGTCCTATCTACTTACTGAATTTTAGGATGGCCGGGGCTACATAGTGAGACCTTGTCTAAAAACAATAAACAAGTAATGTGTGGTGAGTGACTCTCCATTAGTGAACAGGTCCTGGAAGACAGAGTTGTGGCTGAAGTGTGAACCACAGTGACATCCTGTTTTGACATCAGCCCTCCAGATTACTGGGCTGGTGGTCTCTGATGGACTTTGTCCCATGCTTTGCTATTTTAGGAACTATATTGGAATTTTTTAGAATAATGGGATGCTGACTCTGCCCAAAGAAGGCATATTTGCCAAATATTGGATTAAGAATGGATTTATGTGCACATTCCTGCTTTACCTAGTAGTGTTTCCATACTATTTAGTTAATAATGATTTAGTTTAAAAAACGTTAATAACAAAAACCAGTGGATAGCGATATGAAATGATGAATTCTTTGTCATCCTTGGTAAGTGCCCCAGGCTGGTGTTGAACCCACTGTCCAACATCTGCATAATTGCTGGGGTTATAGGCACATATGCTTTTCTTTTTTCCTTCACCACAGAGACCTAGTGGTTTTGTTAAGTAAAAGGACGAAAGGAAATTGTATTTAACCAGCATCGTGTGAGTAGGAATTGAGCACAGAAAAAGAAAACTTGTCAAAAGTCACAGGTTCCTAACATTTAAGAGGTGTCCCTTTGGATTCAGGCATGGCGGCTGCAATCCCAGGAACTGGGGAGTTGAAAGTAGGAAGATCAGGGGTTCAAGACTCTTCTTGGCTATGTAGTGACTTTGAGGCCATCCCTGGGTATGTGAGAGCCTGATTCTGGCCCTACACAGAGTGGCTCAGAAGTGATATTTAGCCTGGCATGGTGGCTCAGCATTCAGGAGGCAGAGGCCTGAGTTCCTGTCTTAGTACTTCACCTCCCCCAAAGATTAAGGTGAATCTTCAGACTATTCAGGCCAACACAGGCTCATGAGGAAGGTACTTACATACTGGATGGAGTCTGAGGACCAGTCTTTAGGAGGAGTCATGATTCTGTTGGGCTCCTGATGCAGAGCCTGTGTACAGGGTGCCTGTGGCAGACGGTCTTTAAGTGCTGTAGGAGGAGGAACCAGCAGTTCCAGAGTCTCCTGGCTTTGCAGTGTTAGCATGTGTGTGCTCTGTAGAGATGCCTGACTGCAAACAAGCGTGGGGTGAGCAGACAGCCAGATACTGCCTGCCTGTTCTTGGCAGCCCTCGGAGTTTTCTTCAGGGATGCCTGGTGTTCTCTGTCATTAAGTGTTCCAGTAACTTAGGGTGTTCACATGCAGGAACAGAATGGTGACTGAAAAGCACCTGATTCCATGTTCCATGAACACACAGATAAAACACTGTATATCATGTGTTTGTTATGTGTATGTAATTGTGTTTGCCAGTCTTCCCAGTCATGCTCACCCAGCTTCTGCCCCCAGAAAGTGTAATAAGAAGTTGCTCTTGGGATTATTTGTTTAAAGATAGGATCCCTTCTGCCTTAGCCTCCCGGTGCCATCATGGCTGCCTTTGTGGTGTTTTTAAGCAGGGGCAGGCTCAGGAGGAATTTCAAGGGGAGTGTGGCTGGATAGTGTATTTGAGGAGACACCCTGTCTCAGAAAACTAAAGAAAAGAAAAAAATTTCAAGTTCAGAAGTTTAGGCATATAGCTTGGTGGTATAGAGCACTTGGCCAGCATGTGTCAAAGGTCTAGGTTCAGTTCCCAGTGCCACACAATTCAGGTTGTGGAAATACCTGCTTTCTGGCCCATTGATGAGCATGTGCAAGTATTTTTTTTTTTTTTTAATTCTTCGTTTTACTTACTAATAATCCAGTGACCACGGTTATTAAGCACTGCCCCTAGGACTTTCTCCTGCCCATGAGCTTACTTGCCTTCCTATTTCCTGTCCTGTCTCCACCCCACTGATCCCACACACCCAAGGGAGCAGCTGTGTTGGATTTTGTGGCACCATCTGAAGCCTAAAGGGGAAGGCTGGGCTTGTTTTTATTGTAAGTTCAATTATCTCCCGTTCCTCATCTATCCCTTGCAGAGTCTGGAGCCTCTTCCATCCAGTGGACCAGACTTTGGAGCTTTGGGGGAAGAAGCTGAATTTGTGGAAGTTGAACCTGAAGCGAAACAGGAAATTCTGGAGAACAAAGATGTGAGTATTTTATGGAATGTCTTGATGTGGTTGTATCTTGCTGGGCCCCTATGGAGAAGTAAGGAGTTGTCCCATTACCATTTGCAGGTATAGATAGAGACATGGCTTTGGGAGAGAGCTCTTCTGGTACTGGTTGCAAGTATAGAGACATGGCTTCAGGACAGTAGCTCCTTGTTTTTTTTTTTTTAAGGTTTTCCTGGGTGACAGTTGGTATGGCTGGTTTAGGCAAACACATTTTATTTCTACTGAAAAAATAAAATAAATGTTTTTCATGGTTGGAGAGGTGGTTCAGTGGGTAAGAGCACTGGTTGCCCCTGCAGATAGCCTGGATTTGGTCCCCTTTACCCATATGATGGCTCAAAAGCATCTGTAACTCTAGCTCTAGATTCTAGAGTCAAGAAGATATAATGGGTTAGGGTTAGGCATTGCAGACATGTAATACAAATACACGCATGCAGGTAAACACTCAAACGCATAAGATATAATTTAAAAAGATTTTCAAAGATAGACTCAAATTATGCTTAAGTCTATATGCATATATAATTTGATGGCACTGGGTATTGAATTTTGAACCTCTTGCATCCTTTTTTGTGATTGATTTTTTTTTTGGGGGGGATTGATTTTTGAGACAGGGATTCTCTTTGTAGCCCTGGCTGTCCTGGAACTCACTCTGTAGACCAAGGTGGTCTTGAACTCACAGAGATCTGTCTGCTTCTGCCTCCCAAGTACTGAGATTAAAGGTGGGCACCTCCACAATACCATGCCCACTAGACTCTTGCATTCCAGACAAGTGCTTTATACTACAGGGCAGCCCTAGTTCTTGAGTTTATAATTCTGTTCTTTTCTTCTGGAAGAGTCAAGGATTTTTTTTTTATTTTATTTTATGGGCATTGATGTTTGCCTGCATGTATATATGAGTGAGAGTGTCAGATCTTGCAGTTACATGCAGTTCTGAGCTCCCATGTGGGTGCTGGGAATTGAACCCGGGTTTTCTGAAGGCTAAGCTATCCCTCCAGCCTTCGAGGATCATTCTTGACCTGCTTTGTGACATCTCTAAAGGATCTT
The DNA here is from genome assembly GCA_004025045.1 of Sigmodon hispidus. Taxonomy (NCBI): domain Eukaryota; kingdom Metazoa; phylum Chordata; class Mammalia; order Rodentia; family Cricetidae; genus Sigmodon; species Sigmodon hispidus. Next base: position 142,081 of record PVIH01004236.1, read on the forward strand.
CATACCACATCAGATGTTAAGAGGTTTTAGCCTCACTGCTTATAAACCTTCAGGACCCAAATGATCTTGGGTCTCTGGCTGGAGCGTCCAAGCTCATTCATGGGCAGTACAGATCTGGCAAAGTCTAGATCTTAAAGAAGAATACAAGGCCCAAAGTAAAACAAACAAACAAAAAAATACCGTGGCTTAGAAGTTAAGAGCGGGGCTGGAGAGATGGCTCAGTGGTTAATGGCACTGACTATTCTTCCAGAGGACCTGAGTTCAATTCCCAGCATCCACATGGCAGCTAACAACTGTCTGTAAGATCTGACACCCTTACACAGTTATACATGCAGGCAGAACACCAATTCACATAAAATAAAAATAAATTAAAGAAAAAAAGAAGTTAAGAGCATTTTTCCAGAAAATTTGGGTTCAGCTCTCAGCACCCTCCCAGCAGGTCATAACCATCTGAAACTCCAGTTCCAGGGAAGCTGATGCTGCTTTCTGTCCTCTACAAGCAGCAGGCACTTAGGTGCTGTGCAGACATGCATGTAAGCAAACACTCATACACATAAACTTATAAAAAGAAGGAAGTCGGGGAAGAGACCCTGCCTCTGGATTCATTCCTGTGCTGGGGTGGTAACCTCTGTCTTCTTTTCTCATGTAGGTGGTGGTTCAGCATGTTCATTTTGATGGACTTGGACGGACTAAGGATGATATCATCATGTGTGAAATCGGAGATGTTTTTAAGGCTAAAAACCTCATTGAGGTAAGTTTGTTTTCTGTGTGGCAATCTTTGCCTGTAACTTTTGAGGAATCTGAGAGTACCCTCAGCTCTGCCCCCAAGCCTCTCACCGCAGAGGGACCCAAGCCTGCAGAGCATCTCTCACAGCTCACACAAACTTCCGCCATCCTTACCTTTGATCATTCCAAGGAAGGAAGAGCCTGCCCTTTTCATCTGCTCCACTTGTCCTGTACTCTTCCTGACAGCATCAGAGCTGTCCCTGGGTCCTGCTGTGCCCTGGATCCTCCAGGGACACCCACTGCACATCACCCAGGCCCTTGCGTGGTTGCACAGACGTTCCTGTGCTGTGGTAGAAAGTTGCCTGTGGCTTCCTTCTGACCTGTCGTAACAGAGACCATCAGTGGTGTTGACTGGCTCCTCTCTACCTTCTCTTGCTAACCTTGGGCAGTGTCTGCAAAACAGCAACCGAAAGTTTGTGTTTTTAAAGCTTAAGGGGATGTTTCAGGACAGCTACATAAAGAGGTGTAAACTGGCACAGGTGGAGAGCATGTTGATGTGAATACTTCCTCGCCACAGCATGACGACTCCCAGAGGCCAGCTCAGGTTCTACCATGTGTGTCATTCACTAGGATGAACCCAGGTGGCAGGGAGCACTAACATTCTTTTTTGTCATTGTGAGGGCAGTCTTTTCTGCAGGTCTGGGAAGCCTCACTGCAAACACTTCGTATCGTTGCTGTGTGGCATTAACTAAACCGAGTGCTTGACTCTCACGATGGCTGTGATTGAGCCTTGCATTGTTGTATCATATCATGCATAGTAAAGTAGGGTTACTAGGTCAAAGGACACATGCACTGTTACTTCAAGGGTCAGCATATTGGTCTTGAAGGAGATCCATCATTCTGTACTCCTGCAGGGGTATAGGGGATGTCCACTCCCCAGAGCTAAGAGCCACACTCCAAAGTCTTGCCATTCATTAGACACAGTGCTGGTTCATTTTCTTGGTTTATATTTATGTCCCTGGGATCAAACTTGGGCTCTGTAGTAAACACTATAACTCACTGAGATATCTCACCAGCCACCAGCCCTCGAATACTTCTTTTAAATTTTTTCCCCTTCATTTCTCTGTTTTGTTTTGCTTCCCTCTTTTGTTTGTTTAGACAACATCTCATGTGTAGCCAGGGCTGGCTTCTGTCTCAGGCTCTTGCAGCCCTCACCTCTGAGTGCTGGGATTGCAGACACGTGCCCGGGATCTCACTGGGAAGCACCTGTTTTCCTGTGTGTTCTCAGCTCTTGTGTCACTTTGTCACCAGTGCTGAGTGTTTTTCCTGTTTGTTACCCTTGGCCTTTTCTGTGTCTGGGTATTCTCTCTCCTGACTGTCCTGTGTCTGGGTACTCTCTCTCCTGACTGTCCTGTGTCTGGGTACTCTCTCTCCTGGTGCCCTGTGTCTGGGTATTCTCTCTCCTGACTGTCCTGTGTCTGGGTACTCTCTCTCCTG